>CAWUFW010024974.1:0-51711 GCA_963921515.1 Calotriton arnoldi | reverse complement strand
AGAGTACTGCCTGGGTCAATCAATCAATCAATCAATCAGGCATTTGTTAAGCGCAACTACTCACCCGTGAGGGTCTCAAGGCGCTGGGGGTGGGGGGGAGGTGCAGCTTCCAGTACATCAAGGAGGGGGCCTGTCAAAGAGCCAGGTTTTGAGGTTTCTTGCGAAGATGGGAAGCGATGTTGTCTGTCGGAGGTGGAGCGGAAGGGCGTTCCAGGCTTTGGCCGCGAGGAAGGAGAAGGAGCGGCCTCCCGATCTGGTCTTTCTGGTGTGGCGGACCACGGCATAAGAGAGCTGGGCTGATCGTAGGGTCCTTTGGGGTGTGTGGAAATTGAGTCGGCTGTTCAGGTATGCTGGTCCTGTGTCGTGGAGGGCCTTGTGTGCATGGGTGAGCACCTTGAAGGTGACTCTGGCCTCGATGGGGAGCCAGTGGAGTGTGCACAGGTGCTGGGAGATGTGGCAGTGTCTTGGCAGGTTGAGGACCAGTCTTGCGGTGGCGTTCTGGATGTTCTGTAGTTTGCAGGTGAGGTTTTTGTTTATTCCGGCGGTGATTGCATGATAGCAGCAGTACTGAATGGGTGATTAGATTAGTGCAGGAGAAATACCTTAGACAAACCATGAGTGCAAGGCTAAGGCATGGTTGAAGACAAGAGTGTATGAGTAGTGCTTGAAAGAATAAAAAAGCGCAAGGGTACTGCCTGAGTGATTCTATGACTGCAGTGGTAGCAACTAGATGATTGTATGACTGTATGAGAAGTACATGAGAGAAAATATGAGTGTAAGGGTAATGCTTGGGACATTCTATCAGTGCACCCACCAGTAGTACCTGAGTGAGTAGATGAGAGCATGGATAGTGCCTGACTGAATCTTTGTATAGGATAGTAGTGCCTACATGATTGCACAAATCTACGGTTAATGTCTGAGGGATTACATTGGATGCATGTGTCTGTGCCTTTTCCTTATGGCATCATATATAAAAGAAACATACAGATACATATACACCAAAGTTTTATACCTCTACCATCTGTTTAGACATAACACATCAGAGAATACATATGCACGTAGACACATACCTCACTCATAAGACTAAAAAGTCCCTTAAACTTGAGAGACTGCACTTCCCATTTTAAAGAGACACCTAATATTATGCAGCATACTTGAAGTGTAGATCTGATTAGACCAATACAAGCTAACCTAATCACTAATCCCTCTGCCAACATATTTTAAACCTCACTTTTGGGATGCACCTTCACTATTCAGCAACTACTCAGAGTCTTGGGCCTAGCCAAATACAAAGCAGCACCTTTTTCAACGTGTCTATTAAAAGTCTCACCATATTCCAGAGAGCATGCATACATGTGTCTGTACCTTTTAAAAGTGGCATCATATATCAAAGAAACATACAAATAGATGGGTAGTGTCTAAGAGAATGAATGACTAGAAGGGTAGCACCTGAGTGAATAGTTCAGTGCAAGAGTACTGCCTGGGTGAATGCATGAGAGCAGCAGTACTGAATGGGTGATTAGATCAGTGCAGGGGAAATACCTTAGACAAACCATAAGTGCAAGGCTAACGCATGGTTGAAGAAAGAGTGTATGAGTAGTACTTGAAAGAATAAAAAAGTGCATGGGTACTGCCTGAGTGATTGTATGACTGCAGTGCTAGTAACTGAATGATTATATGACTGTATGGGAACCACCTGAGAGAACATATGAGTGTAAGGGTAATGCTTGGGCCATTCTATGAGTGCATCAGTAGTACCAGAGTGAATAGACAAGAGCATGGGTAGTTCCTCACTGAATCTTTGAAGAGATAGTAGTGCCTGGATGATTGCACGAATCTATGCTTAATGTCTGAGGGATTACATGACATGCATGTATTGGTGCCTTTTCCTAGTGGCATCATATATAAAAGAAACATACAGATACATGTATACCAAAGTTTTATACTTCTACCATCTGTTTAGACATAACACGTGAGAGAGTACATGTGCACACAGACACATACCTCACTCATAAGACTAAAAAGTCCCTTAAACATGACAGACTACACTTCCCATTTTAAAGAGACACCTCAAATTATGTGACATACTTGAAGTGTACATCTCATAGACCAATATGAGCTACCCTAAACACTAATCCCTCTGCCAACATGTCTTAAACCTCACTTTTGGGCTGCACCTTCACTATTCAGCAACTACTCAGAGTCTTGGCCCTACCAAATACAAAGCAGCATCTTTTTCAATGTGTCTGTTAAAAGTCTCACCATATTCCAGAAAGCATGCATCCATGTGTCTTTACCTTTTAAAAGTGGCATCATATATCAAAGAAACATACAAATAGATGGGTAGTGATTAGTGCTTGAGAGAATGAATGACTGTATGAGTAGCACCGCACTGAATAGTTCAGTGCAACAGTACTGCCTGGGTGACTGCATGAGAGCAGCAGTACTGAATGGGTGATTAGAACAGTGCAGGGAAAATACATTAGACAAACCATGAGTGCAAAACTAATGCATGGTTGAAGACAAGAGTGTATGAGTAGTGCTTGAAAGAATAAAAACATGCATAGGTACTGCCTCAGTGATTCTATGACTGCAGTGGTAGTAGCTGGATGATTGTATGAGTGTATGGGAAGTACCTGAGAGAAAATATTAGTGTAAGAGTAATGCTTGGACCATTCTATGACTGCATCAGTAGTATCAGAGTGAATAGATAGGAGCATGGGTAGTGCCTGACTGAATGTTTGAGTGGGATAGTAGTGCCTGGATGAATGCACAAATCTATGGTAAATGACTGAGGGATTACATAATATGCATGTGTGTGCCTTTTCCTAGTGGCATCATATATAAAAGAAACATTCAGATACATGTATACTAGAGTTTTATACCTCTATCATATATTAAATCATAACACGTGAGAGACTAGGGGGCCGATTCCGATTCGGGCCGGAAAACGTACCGACCGACTCGGTACGGGAATTGAGTCCGACCGACACGTACCGGCACTGCCCTATCCGCGTAGTACGATGCAATGCATGTGAATTACGACCGACTCGTACGGAACACAAGCCGAACGACCGAACCACACGGAAACCAGCTATCCGGCCTGGAAACCACGCGAATCGAACCGACTGACACGCACCAGGAATGAACCCGACAGAAACGTACCCGCGAACTCCGACCCGCGCAGTACGATGCAATGCGTGGAAAACCAGACCCAGTCGCACGGAGCTCAAGCCGTACAACCGACACGCATACAAAACGGAGCCGAAGCAGCCCAATACTCCGCGACCGACGCGTACGCCGCACATGAAACACAGCAGAAACACAGCTTGAAAGACTCGGAGAAGCTCGCACGAGCCAACTGCAGCGTCCTACTCGGTCAGAAGAACGTCTCCTACATGCCCAAAAACTACAAAGGAAAAAATACAAAAAAAAGGGCCAAACAAGCAATGACAAAGTCAATAAATACTGGGGGGGGGGGAAATGGAACAAAGACACACCCACAACTCCACCCATATAAAGGCCACAAATCCCTACCATGATCCTTTGCAAATTCAACTGACCTGCCAGCACAGAACACCATCAGACAGCAACCACAGACACACCCACAACTCATCCATCACACAAGCCACACACCATTAGCACCTCCCAAATAGCACCCTCACATACACCCAGCAAAACCTACACACACACACCCTCACCTGCACACACACACATTAATCCCCACCACCACCCATCACCATGCCCCCAAAGAAGAATCCAAAGTTCCTAGACAGTGAATTGGAAGTGCTTGTAGATGAAATCCTCAGGGTAGAGCCACACTTGTTTGGTACATTGGTCCAACAGACCCCCATGTCACAGAAAACCAAGATGTGGGAGAGGATCGTCAACAGGGTGAACGCACAATCACCATGTTTGCGCACAAAGGAAGACATCCAGAACAGGTGGTATGATGTGCGCAGGAGGGTCAAGGCCCTACTCAAGAAGGATTACACCTTGAGCCATCGCACCGGCATTGGCCCTCCTGCCAAACCACTATACCTCAGGCACTGGGAGGAGAAGGTGCGGGTCATCCTACCACCAGAGAGCGTACATGGACTATCAAACATCCCAGAGCCTGGTGAGTACACAACCAATATACCCAATATCGTGTGACAATACACACACATCACTGTCAAGGGGATAGTGAAACCATGCACCGTTAGCAAAGCCACAGTAACCAAAACATAATCATCACAAGATGTGTATGTTAGTTAGACAAACACAATACCTGCCATCCCATAGTGATATGTAACTGTGTCATGACATGTACAAACCCAACAACAAATAGAGCAAGGCAGTGGCACAAATCTAACCAACAAACACTGTCAGACATTTTGCCACCACTAGAACACCACCTCACAGGGACGCTCACTGAAAGGAAGGAATTCTGTGTATGCTGGTGAAGTCAGTGTAGCCAATAGCATGATGGGAGTTGTAGTCACAGATATTGGTCACCCTCACAATTGGCCCATTACACCACTCTGAACCATGCTCACATCACAGGGAGTGGAAAAAAACTGACAAGATGGCTGACACTGGGTACTGCTGTGGGGAGCACAAGGCCCTGCTGGGAACTGTGCACCAACCAACAGCAGGACACCACTGACTGACATCCTGAAAGCAAACTTGCACTCCCTGCAATGGAAGCACGTTCCATGGTGGGTTATCTGGCTGGGTGGGAAGGAGGACTGACAGCACTGACCATAGTTACCAGCAGCTGTTCTCACACACACCCTTAACACAAACTCCACACAACTCACCTGGGAGAATGCATTGCCTCACACTCTAATTAAATATCCCACAAAGAACCACCACCCTGAGTTATGCTGTGTGAAGCACAGGGACACTTTTGGGACTTGTAGCCAAACTAACGCCAGGACAACACTGTCAGCCATCCTGTCAGCACAGGCACACTACCCCACAGGGAAGCAGAGTCAAAAGGAAGGAAGTATGGGCATGCTGGGAAGGGGGTGTAGGCAATAGCATGATGGGAGTGGTAGTCACAGCTCAACATCCCCCACCCGCAAGGCCCAGCAAGCTCACACTGAAGCATGCACACCTCACAGGGAGTGAAAAGCCACTTCAAAGATGTCTGACACTGGTGCTCTGTTGTGGGGAGCACAAGGCCCTGCTGGGAACTGGGCACCAACAAACAACAGGACACCACTGTCAGCCATCTTGCCATTGCTGTCACACTCACACACAGTGAAGTCCACTCAAAAGGAAGGAAGTATGGGCATGCTGGGAAGGGGGTGTAGGCAATAGCATGATGGGAGTGGTAGTCACAGCTCAACATCCCCCACCCGCATGGCCCAGCAAGCTCACACTGAAGCATGCACACCTCACAGGGAGTGAAAAGCCACTTCAAAGATGTCTGACACTGGTGCTCTGTTGTGGGGAGCACAAGGCCCTGCTGGGAACTGGGCACCAACAAACAACAGGGCACCACTGTCAGCCATCTTGCCATTGCTGTCACACTCACACACAGTGAAGTCCACTCAAAAGGAAGGAAGTATGGGCATGCTGGGAAGGGGGTGTAGGCAATAGCATGATGGGAGTGGTAGTCACAGCTCAACATCCCCCACCCGCATGGCCCAGCAAGCTCACACTGAAGCATGCACACCTCACAGGGAGTGAAAAGCCACTTCAAAGATGTCTGACACTGGTGCTCTGTTGTGGGGAGCACAAGGCCCTGCTGGGAACTGGGCACCAACCAACAGCAGGACACCACTGACTGACATCCTGAGAGTCAACCTGCACCCACTGCAAGGGTGGCATGCTTCATGGTGGGATAACTGGGCTGGGGGAGAAGGAGGGCTGGATGTCAACCAAATACCACCAATGCTGGCCATGCACACACCTCAACATTCACATTGAAATGCTTCAGGTTGGCAGGACAATGTGCTACACCAATATCAACCTCTGACTGTGACAACTTAGGACAATGCAATGTACAGGCCCGCATCCAGAGGTACAGTCACAACTGTCAGGTGTTTGAACCATTGATGCCTGTAGAAACATAACATACATTGTGTGTCTCTTCCAAAAACAGGTGATGATGGGGACACAGCAGCAGACGATGAGGAGTCCCTGTCCCAGGCTCCGGGGGCCCCTGAGCTCTCTGGTGTGGAACAGCCTCTGCCTCCTCGGATGGCGAAGACCTACCTGGCCCCTCCGGTGTGAGTCATCATGCAGCACCAGCAGGACCACCATCTGCACCCCCTGCACCCACTCCTCCAACATCTGCCAACACACAGACCACCCGCGCCGACACGGACAGACCAAGGACCACCAATGACAACAGCACAGGGACCCCGGCCCACCGTGAAACAACGGACAACAACCCCAGTACCAACCCCCAAGGGGGCCTAGGGTCAACTGTGCGTGCCACCGCAGGTCCCGCACGTGTGGCCAGGGGTGGTGGGAGGGGTGGTAGGCAGAGGTCGCTGTTTGCAGAGGGGTCTGGACTGCTTGATGACCCACAACTGGTACGCATTGCTGATGCATACCAGAATAGCACCGGAGAGGTCAGCCAGGTAGTGGGGATCCTCAAGGACATTCAACAGCAGCAGGCTGCCCATCATGCCCGCTTGGACTCCCACATGTCCCGTGTGGAGACACACATGTCTCGCATGGAGTCCAAGTGGGACACATTGCAAGAACTGACAGCAGTGCATAGGGACATATTGACATGCCTCCGCCAGATTAGCACCAACATGGCCACACCTCCCTGTGTGCCCACAACATCTGGTGCCGCAACAACTGCAACTGCCACAGGGAGGGAGGATGACTCTGGCGGAGAGTCCTCTGCACCGCAGCAGCCTGCACATGAGGGTCCCCCCCGAAAAAAGAGGGGTCGTCCGAGGAAGGAGAACTGAGAGGCCGATGGCCATGTACATCCCCCAGGAACCCAACACCTGTTCTGGAAATCCACCTTTGTGTGCAAACTGTTCACCCTGTCGAATGCAACCCAACTCTCCCACATGACATGGGGAGTTTAAGTTGGACCAATGTATCAGATGACTGTGGACTTTACTCAGGACATTTCTGCTACCAACACTTCCAACTCATCTGGGAACTTTGGATTCCAATCCCAATGTACAGCATCCTGTGCACTATCCTCACACATGTATGTAAATAAACTCACTAATACACCATACTTGCCTCTGTTGTGATTCCAACGTTGTTTTTGTCATGGGGATGATGATCTGCTAAATGACACTGTGCATGCTAACTGCTACAGCAAGTTCAACACTGTCATGTGACTCATGGCAACGTGACACATATGAGGGAGACACACCACTAGGGCTACACAACACATACACACCAGGGCCATCTGACTCATCGCCTACACTGATGTTGCCAGGAAATACAGTGGAATGCACAGACACCACACCTATTCAGAGTCTGTGTTAACTAGCCCACAGGTGAAGTAAGCTAATGTCAGTCAGATGTGTGACCACAGACAACGCACATCCCAAAGTGAAGCACAGGTTTATTACACATTTGCAACATGTTGTTTCCACTACAGATGCAAGGTAATCCCACGTGGCAGTGGCCACACAGTCACCAAGTGTAGAGGAAATAAAGTCCAGGGGTGTGTGGCACATCACCTGCAGGGAAACGACTGCTCCCACCCTGGAAGTTGAATCATGGTGTCGGGGGATCACAGTTGACCAAACAACTCTGAAAGTACCCTGTGAAGGACAGACATGACACACAGTCAAAAGCACTGAAGAACAGGACAGAACTGCAATACTTATGCCCAATACATGTCACAAGATACCTACACAAAACCAAGTTAGCATGTCAACACTGTTGGGGAGTACAGACTACCTGTAAGGACACATCGCTGCACGCATACAGTCAAGTAGCACATGGCCACACTCAAACAGCAACAGAGCACCACCAACATATATCATGCAAACTCAAATCATTGACATACCAACTCTGTATACTCACATTCAGCTGAAGAAGTTGGTGATGAGCTGTGTGCGGACATCCCCCTCATCATCATCATCATCCCTGGCATCGTGGCCCAGGCCAGGATCCTCCACAGGTGGCGGATGTTGGTCATCGTCATCCAGGATGAGAAGCAACACCTTCCACACTGCCAGGTTGTGTAGCATGCAGCAGACGATGACAATCTTGCACACCTTTGCAGGGGCATATGGGAGGGCCCCTCCTGTCTTGTCCAGGCAGCAAAAGCGGCTCTTCAGGAGACCAAATGTCCGCTCGATCACTCTCCTGGTCCGACCATGTGCCTCATTGTAGCGCATCTGGGCTGGTGTCACAGGGTTCCTGAGGGGTGTCAGCAACCACGGCATGTTGGGGTATCCGGAGTCACCTACATACAGACAATTGCACATTAGCTGAGTTGGAAAAGAGGGTGGAATACAACATTGTAGAACACACACAATGGTACAAAGTCAGTACACACCAACAAACCAGGCATGCTGGTTCTGCATCTGTGACATCATCCTCGGGATGCGACTACTCCTCATCACGTAGGCATCGTGTGCAGAACCGGGGAAACGTGCACACACATGTGAGATGCTCATATCTGCAAGACATACCACCAGGGCATTGATAGAATGGTAATGTTTCCTGTTCCTGTATGCCTGCTCATGTGCCTGTGGTGGTACCAAAGCCACATGTGTCCCATCAATGGAGCCGATGACATGTGGCATCCTCCCCAGGGCATAGAAGTCACTCTTGACGTCAGTGAGTTGTTGACTTTAGGTTAATAGATATTCTGGTTCAAGTATCTCAACATCGCCTCCAAAACATCGCGTAGCACACGGCTGAACATGGTCTGTGACATCCCACCAGCAGACGCCACAGTGTGTTGAAAGGTACCGGTGGCAAAGAAGTGTAGGGCTGCCATCACCTTCACCTTGGGGGTCAGCGCTGCAGGGTATGGCCGGCCAGGTTGCAAATGTGGGGCCAACTGCACCGCCAATTCCTCAATAAGCGGCCTGTTGAAGCGGTACCGTCGGATGCAGTCACGTTCAACCATGGTTGCAAGGTCAGGGAATGGTCTATGGACAGCTGGTGCCCTGCAGTGCATAGGAGAACAAAGAAAGATTGTCAGTCACCCCACATATGTGGCATTGACCATACTCATTATCACATGATACATCATTACGAGACACAAGTACTTGATGTGTGTGCCGTTCTGTATGGACATATATGACACCTACATGGACAACATCTAACATCTCTGTTCAACATGTGTTGACAACAAGTTCCAGGTTGTGCTATGGGAAATCATTTGGATGTGTCACAGTACCCATGTACTGCTGTCACGTTCCAAACACACACCACAGTGACAAGTGAGGACAGATGTGCCCAAGGCATCACAGCTCTTTGACAGGTAGATTCCCAGGGACCCTGTAAGGCCACATGGACACTGGCATGACATGGCGTATCATGTATACGCCAGCAAAACAACCATGACTCCCAGAGGTAGTGGCCCCTGTTGCCTCTGCAGGACAGACATGGACGTCTGTGACACACACACACACAACATCAAAGTCGATGCACAAACAACGTGGATGTGGAGACTGTCTCCCATTGTGCACATGGAATCAGAGACATCTGAAACACAACATGCACACAGACTGTGGAGGGCCATCACTATTGTGGCAATGGGTCACCCTGTGACGTACATACCTTCCCACATGGGACTCAGGGTGTTTGTGACATGACATACACATACACAACCTGGAAATGTGACCATGCCACATGCCCTGAACTGAACAGTTGCACATCACAGTGGTCATGTGCACAACACACAAAGGATTCTGTCCCCATGAACACGTGCACAGCCTGGGAGTGGCTGCCCCCAAGGGCTCCCGAAAAAACACATGTTGACCCCCATACACACACAGGTAATGCAGCCTTACATGCCTTAGGATACAGTGTGGACAGGCTGTGGTGTCGTAGGTGTGCCCCTGAGTCCCTGGCAAGTAATTGTGGCTGGCATACGTTCACCAGTGACAACCATGGTGACATATGCGAGTGACTTGTACAGGGACACGTCGTACAGCAATGGACCGATCGGTGCGCACGCATTGGCCATTGCATATGATGTGGACGGATGCGTGTTGTCATCCGAAATACGCGTTGTACAGCAATGGACCGATTGGTGCGCACGCATTGGCCATTGCATATGATGTGGACGGATGCGTGTTGTTTTTCGAAATACGCGTTGTACAGCAATGGACCGATCGGTGCGCACGCATTGGCCATTGCATATGATGTGGACGGATGCGTGTTGTCATCCGAAATACGCGTTGTACAGCAATGGACCGATCGGTGCGCACGCATTGGCCATTGCATTTGATGTGGACGGATGCGTGTTGTTTTTCGAAATACGCGTTGTACAGCAATGGTCCGATCGGTGCGCACGCATTGGCTATGGCCTGACATGGCAACGGACGCGTTTTCGAAGCTTTAACGAGTCTGATGCAGTGAATTCAGTTGGCCACCCACAACAATGTTGCAAATTCATGGGTGTCATGAAGTTGAACTTTTGAAGGATGCTGTGGGCGTGTATAAGTGGTGCAATTCCATGGATTGGCCAGATTCAGAAGATGCAAACGACTTGGACCTATCACTTTGGACACATGGAATCGTATCTGCCTCTGCAGCACACATATAATGCTGGCTGTTCCCCTGAGAGCTCACTTGCCTGCACTACATGCTCCGGGACGACATCTGCCACCACCACTGCTGCTGTATCTGCATCTTCTGGCTACTGCAATGGCACGTACTGTGGAGAGAGCCCCAGCCTTCAGCACTGAGGAGAACCAGGCCCTGCTGGACAGCCTCCTTCCACAGTACAGCAAGCTGTATGGGAAACCAGGGGAACAGGTGAGTGTGCTGTCCACTGCCTTACTAAATGTGCATGTTGTCTGACTAGCAAGACTTACAGTGTGCACACCACTGGCTATCATGCACACTGAGAAGTTGTCACCCCCCAAAGTGTGTAGTTACATGCACTGAACAGGTATAGTGCAGTAACAGGGCATTCCAACAAGGTTTTACTTCCCAGGCAATGATACCATTTGGTAACTGCTGGCAAACTGTTCATAGCCATAGTTGCACTGCCTGTGTACATCATATGCCCCTGTGATTGAGACATGTATATCCAACTGTGTGATGCACGGAAATGTTGCATGTGTAGTAATGGCCTTTTCACTTTGTCATCCTCACAGGTTGATGCCCACCAGAAGCAGGAGATCTGGCTGACCATCGTCCGGGCAGTACGATCGGTGGGGGTCTACAGGCGCAGGATCCGCAACTGCCAGAAGAGGTGGCAGGACCTTCGGGGCTGGACCCGGAGGATCGCAAGGGTCCAGCTGAAGCTGTCGCCTCCTCACAGGAGGGGCGGACACCGGACCCTGACCCCCCACATGCTCCGGATCCTGGCGGTGGTCTTCCCTGACCTGGATGGGCAGCTGAAGGCCAGACAGCAGCAAGGAGGGGGTAAGTGCTAGCCTCAACTGTGTACTATGACTGACATGCTCTATGCACTCCTTTAGCCTGGTTCCACTTCCACAGTACAACTGTCGTGTCATCCTGGACTCATGTCCCTCACTTGTGTCATGCCCCCTCCTCATCTGATACACAGGTGTGGCCCTTACAGTCTGTGACTTAGGTCACTTGGGTACTGTGTACTTGCAGTTACCTGTGGTTCAAGTTGGGGACAGCATCAGTTACAGGAACTTTGTGGTGGGCTGCATGGGTGGTACAATTGCTCACAATGCCTGTGATCTGACATGTACTCTGGGTATGGCTTTAACATGTGTTCCAATTGCTGCTCTGACTCACCACATGTCTGGGGTATGTGCCACACACCCATGCTGCTGCAGAGACCAAGGTAGGAGCCTCAGTAGTATGTACATCATGTGTGTGACACATGCATAGCCACCTGCCTAGTGTTCAGGGTAATACCATGTTGCACATGGACCAGGACTGTAATGCCTACTCCGGACATCGAAGGCACTCTGTTCTCCCACTCCCGTGTGTCAGCATACATATTGGGCATTGTGAAGAGGGCACTCAGGTGTATGCCTGTGTGTCACCGTGGTGTGGCCTTGCTATTTGGACTCCTGGAGTGTTTAACAATTTGGGGTGGCCAGCCATCTGAGTTATGACTATGGGATCTGCACATAGGTCAATGCATAGGTCTCTGATCCCTTGACTGTGCACAATTTTGTATGAAACATTGGGGTGCAGGCAGCTTTGGTTCATTCTCATCAAATGTTGAAGTGCTCATGTGTATGGATTTGTGTTTGCAGTCACTCAAATGTCTCATTTAATTGACGTGGGATCATCTCAGTCCTCATGATGTGGCTGGCCAGGGGTGCACATGTGCACCTGTCAGCTACAGGGCTTACTTTTCAGAAACTTCCATGATTGTGACACAGTGCAGACTGGTGTTGTGTGTATGCACTGCCCCTGTGACAGGAGACAGTTATGACTGACTTGCCAGACAGGCCTGTGCCATGACATTCCAATTGCAAAGGGTGATCCAGCAGTGGTGTGACATGTCCTGCATGCACACCATTGTTGCATTGTCTATCAGGACATGAGGACATCATTGTGTCTGGTGATGGAACCAAAACCCACATATCAACAGAGACTTTGCCCATCCCTTCTCCTGACACATGTACTGAGTCAGTGGCAGGAGTTGGCATGTGTTTGGAGTGACACATTTCCATATGTTCTCTTGGATGTCCAACAACTGTGTATGTGGTGCATGTGTGCACATATGATTAGTCGCATACAACAGGCAGCAGACAGATGGGTGCATGGACAGGTAGGATATGTGTGGCATGACTGACTGTCAGGCAGACAATGGGCTTCTTCAAATCAGTGTCAGCACTTATTGCAATGTCTAGCAAATGATGGCAGGGCTTGCTCTGTGATGTGCTGTACTTACTGTGGTGTGTGGTCAGTACAGGTGACTAATGTTGCTCTGTTTATCCTGATTGTTTGCAGATACAGCCACGGCCACAGGAGGAGACAGCTCCATGGACCAAGAGGAGCGGCAGAGCCAGACTGGGTCCACTGCAGGGGAGACCGAGGGACCCAGTGGCACGGAGGGTGAGGGGAGCCACACTGAGGAGACCTCAGCTACGACCACCTCGGCTGGGGAAAACAGCACTTCCAGTGAGGACTCCCTTGTGGAGGCGGGTGTCAGCAGACCAGAGGCAACGTCAAGCAAGTCTGTCCCCGCCACCACCACCATCTCCACCCTCCCATCTGCTCCCATCCCACATGTCCGTGGAGGCTCCCGTGTAGGGGAGCGTGTCTCCTTCATGCCAGGCACTGCACCCCCTGCCTCTGTCCCCCCTGCTGCCCTGAGTGTGGAGTCTGTGGACTTGCTGAAACAGATCCATGTAGGGCAGACATCAATGCTGAGTGTCCTCCATGCACACACGTGTCTTTTGACACAACTGGTGTCATTCATGGAGGGCATGTCATCTGGCATGTCTGCCCTACATCGGACCAATCAGTCCATGGCCTCCTCACTGACGGCAGCAGTGTCCCTCCTGCAACAGTCCCTCACCCCTCCTACCTCTGCCCCATCCACAATCCCCAGCACCCTACCTGTCCCAAGCACACACACACCAGCACAGGCACCCACCAGCACAGGCACAAGCAGCACACAGACACACATGCCAAAATCCAGATGCACACGCACGCACAGTCAGGGGACTGATATCTCACCCACAGGGGATGGGGCCCAGACACACACACACGCATCCACGAGCACTCCGCAGTCCTCAGATGCCTCTCCCTCCAAAACCCCTTCCCTTGCCTCACCTGCAACCCCCCCCTCCCAGAAGCTCTTCCTCTGTGAGCTTGGCCTCTTCCCCACAGATACACCTGACACGAAGTCCAGGCGGAAGAGGCGACCACCACACACAGAGGGGAGTGCCCCTCACACCCGGACACCCTCCCCCAGGCACAGGCAGGCTGAGGACCCCATTCAAAAGTCCCCCCGGACCAGGAAGGGCAAGACCCCACCACCACCACCACGCAGCTCCACCACACAGTCTCTCTCCTCCATCCCCCAGCCCACCACTCCACAGGTTCCACTGCCACACCCTGCCCCAGGTTCCCCCACACACCAATACCGCATCCCCAAACTGCTTAGGCCCTCCCCCCTACCACTTGCTCTTCCACCCCCAAACCAGACGCTCTGCCTTTTTGTGCCACTGGTGTGGAGACCGGGTCCCCCCCCTCTGTCCTGCCCACCTCATCTGCCCCCCCTTCCATCCCCTTAGAGTCATGCACTGCAGTGAAGTCCACAACCACCCCGTCTGACTCGGGCACTGCAGTGGGGACCCAGTCCACTCCATCTGACCGGCCCACTGCAGTGGTTGCAGCACCCACACCATCTGACTTGTGCCCTACAGTGGTGCCGGCCCCCACCGAGTCAGACACCTCCACTGCAGTTGCCGGTGACACTCCTGCACCCACCACCCCTTCACTGCCTCCTTCTGGCATCCCCTGATCCTGTCCCTGCGGTGCCTGGCCTGCCCCTTGTATGCCCCTCCGAGGGGATGTCCCCTGTCCATACCAGTGCAGGCAAGCAATGGGTGACAAGTTGTCACATATCACCCTGTTGGGACTGTGTATTTGGACTGGCCATTGGCCTTAGTTTCTTTTGGACTTGAATTTTTAGTTTAACATTTGCTGAATAAAGCCTCTTTTTGTTTACTTGTTGTTTTTCTTTGGATGTACATGATGTAGATGAGTATCATCCTGCATTTGCAGTTGTAATAGTGTTCAGATCATGAAAATGAAGTGTTGCTGTGATGGACTCCATGTGGTCCATGGGATATGTGTCCTAATGTAGTCTGGATCTATAGCATCCTTTGCTGCAGTCTGAGGGTGTAATGTTCTGCATTTGACACAGGGATGTACATTTTGCATTTGTAAATTAACATCTTTGGCTTACACTGATGCACATCTGGTGGGCTTACCACTGTTCAATGTTTCTATTTCCCTGACTGTGTGCCCATCTCCACTGGACATGCAGTTTAGCACATCAATGTTGAAGGACTCATCTGTGTATACAGTGCAACTTGCTTGACACGTGTTTTGGGTGTATGCAGATGACTGACGTGACACTCCCGTACCCAGGCTGATGTGAGCAGAGCCTTCAGTGTGTTGTAGTTGTTGACTCACTGACCGAGTGTTCTGCTGACATGTTTGAGTCGTGCACAGACAAGGTTTGGCACAGCGGACCTTCCACAGGAGTGGAGTGCCCTCATGGCAGTGTGTAATCCCGTGACATTGGCTTGGCCCGTGTTGTGTGTTGTGTGAGCATGTCTGTGTGTGTTCCCTTCCCTTTTCCTACACAGGCTGTGTCCCTAGGGATGTTCCTGTTTGTGATGCTTGCTGAGTTGTCCTGTGTTCATCCAGCATCTTGGACCTGGTTTCTCCAGGATGTGGGTGCATGGCAAACTAATGTTCATCAGGTTGTCATCCCTAGTTGTCTTTGTTGTCAGGTCTGGGGATGTGGGCAAACACAGATGGGACACAGTCAGGATTCCCCTTGGCACTTGTTGGTTACACAAGTCATGTAATTTACAGTTTGTGGTAGCTTTCAGTGATTGTGACACGTTGTGTGTGTGACTGCTGCCACTCCTCAGGGTCAGAGCTGCAATGTTGGAAGTTGTCTATGTGTGTTCTTTGTGGGTGACCTTGGCTTCTTCATTGGTGTGTGACTGTGGCCGGGATCCCATTGATTGGGGTGGATTTCACGTCATGGCCATGTTCGGCGTACTGTGCAGTGTGTCAGACATTCACGAGTCTTGTTGACTGGCCATGTGTGATGGGTTTCTGCACCTTAGTTCCCACCACCACCCCTGGGATTGTCATGGGTGCATTTGCAATGTCACCAGTCCATGTGAGCTTCACTGCTGCACATTGGTGAAGATCAAGGTGTGTGGTGTTGAGTGTGTGCAAATGAGAGTTGTTGCACGGCTAGACCCCTACCTCCATATTGGCCTTGGCTGACAGGCCGGGCTGATTGATTTGTGCTTGTGTAGGTGTGATGGTAGTTTGTTGCTCAGGACACATGACTGTGGTTCACAGTGTGAACGACATCTAGCTTTGTCATCACAGTGGGATTATCATGCAGGACAGTGTCACCACAATGTGGGGTCCCTGGGGGTAGTGCTGTGGTGGGTCTGTCTCTTGCTATGTTAGTTGCTGTTCCTACAAGCTTGTGTGACATGTGTAATTTGGGCTCCCTCTCATCTAACAATGCCTGATTGCCCACATAGGGGAATCAGATCCATGAGTTACTTTTGTGTGGCACTGTATACACATCTGTGTAATTGGGATTCAGGCCTCCTCATGTGCTGTGTGGTTGCCTGGGGACACTGGCACACCCCCCCCCCCATCACCTGTTGTGTTTGATATGCAGTGTGAGGCTGCCTGTTTGTGTTTGTGCATCTGCACCACTGCATTGGCATATCTTTAGTGTGCCATTGGCTGTATGTTGTTTGGTGGGTTTCCCCTGCTGTCCCTGGGACTCCTAGGTCATCAGTCAGCACAATGATCATGGTTTGTATGTCCCATTGCAGCCATGGTATGGTATTTGTTCACCTCACATCTACAGTCTCCACAGTATATCTACATTTGTGTGTCCATTGGTGCAGATATGTGGGTCTGCATTATGATGGTCACTTCTGTCATTGTGTAATTGATTAATGTTGTCAATGTCAGCCCCCATGGGTGATGTTTGTCTGCACATGGCCAAAGGTATGTCTTATTTGCACTGCACTGTTTGCCTCACCCAATCTATGTTGCTATGGGACACAAGCACTACTTTGCCACTGATGTGTTTGTTGTTCTGTGACCAGGAATCATCCATGCCGTTTGGCATTTGCAGCTTTTTCCATGACAACCCTTACATTTTGGTCACTGTGATGATGGGGGTTTAGACCCCATTGCCACATTGTTCAAAATGTGCTTCAGCTATGGACCCCACACTTACCTTTTGGTCACTGTGATGATGGGGGTTTAAACCCCATTGCCACAATGTTCAATTAGGCTTCAGCTATGGACCCCACACTTACATTTTGGTCACTGTGATGATGGGGGTTTAGACCCCATTGCCACAATGTTCAAAATGTGCTTCAGCTATGGACCCCACACTTACCTTTTGGTCACTGTGATGATGGGGGTTTAGACCCCATTGCCACAATGTTCAAAATGTGCTTCAGCTATGGACCCCACACTTACATTTTGGTCACTGTGATGATGGGGATTTAGACCCCATTGCCACAATGTTCAAAATGTGCTTCAGCTATGGACCCCACACTTACCTTTTGGTCACTGTGATGATGGGGGTTTAGACCCCATTGCCACAGTGGTCATGGTCTGCTTGCATTGTGGAGGCCACACACATTTATGTGTGACACATGTGATAGGGGGTCACATTGTATGTTCAATGTCATGTTCAGTGTTGTAGGCATTTGACACAGACTACACACACTTGTCATGGTGTTGGGGGATGTCTTTTCTGACATTCCTTATGTTGGAGTATGCTGGTTGTGTCATGCATTACCCGTCCTATGAGTAGGGGTGGTGGTAGTGGTAGGCATCCAGGCCCCCATGAGTAGGGGTGGTGGTAGTGGTAGGCATCCAGGCCCCCATGAGTAGGGGTGGTGGTAGTGGTAGGCATCCAGCCCCCCATGAGTAGGGGTGGTGGTAGTGGTAGGCATCCAGCCCCCCATGAGTAGGGGTGGTGGTAGTGGTAGGCATCAATTCCCCTATGGGTGGGTATGGTAGTAGTGGTAGGCATCCAGGCCCCCATGAGTAGGGGTGGTGTTGGTGGTAGGCATCCAGGCCCACATGAGTAGGGGTGGTGGTAGTGGTAGGCATCCAGCCCCCCCTGAGTAGGGGTGGTGGTAGTGGTAGGCATCCAGCCCTCCTGAGTAGGGGTGGTGGTAGTGGTAGGCATCCAGGCCCACATGAGTAGGGGTGGTGGTAGTTGTAGGCATCCAGCCCTCCCTGAGTAGGGGTGGTGGTAGTGGTAGGCATCCAGCCCCCCCTGAGTAGGGGTGGTGGTAGTGGTAGGCATCCATCCCCCCCTGAGTAGGGGCGGTGGTAGTGGTAGGCATCAATTCCCCGATGGGTGGGGATGGTAGTAGTGGTAGGCATCCAGGCCCCCATGAGTAGGGGTGGTGTTAGTGTTAGGCATCCAGGCCCCCATGAGTAGGGGTGGTGGTAGTGGTAAGCATCCAGCCCCCCATGAGTGGGGATGTTGGTAGTGACAGGCATCCAGCCCCCCATGAGTAGTGGTGGTGGTAGGCATCCAGGCCCACATGAGTAGGGGTGGTGTTAGTGGTAGGCATCCAGGCCCCCATGAGTAGGGGTGGTTTTGGTGGTAGGCATCCACCCCCCTATGAGTGGGGATGGTAGTAGTGGTAGGCATCCAGGCCCCCATGAGTAGGGGTGGTGTTGGTGGTAGGCATCCAGGCCCACATGAGTAGGGGTGGTGTTAGTGGTAGGCATCCAGGCCCCCATGAGTAGGGGTGGTGGTAGTGGTAAGCATCCAGCCGCCCATGAGTGGGGATGGTGGTAGTGACAGGCATCCAGCCCCCATGAGTAGGGGTGGTGGTAGTGGTAGGCATCCAGGCCCACATGAGTAGGGGTGGTGTTAGTGGTAGGCATCCAGGCCCCCCTGAGTAGGGGTGGTGTTGGTGGTAGGCATCCATCCCCCTATGAGTGGGGATGGTTGTAGTGACAGGCATCCAGGCCCCCCTGAGTATGGGTGGTGTTAGTGGTAGGCATCCATCCCCCTATGAGTGGGGATGGTAGTAGTGACAGGCATCCAGGCCCACATGAGTAGGGGTGGTGGTAGTGGTAGGCATCCAGCCCCCATGAGTAGGGGTGGTGGTAGTGGTAGGCATCCAGCCCCCATGAGTGGGGATGGTGGTAGTGACAGGCATCCAGCCCCCATGAGTAGGGGTGGTGTTAGTGGTAGGCGTCCAGGCCCCCATGAGTAGGGGTGGTGGTAGTGGTAAGCATCCAGCCCCCCATGAGTGGGGATGGTGGTAGTGACAGGCATCCAGCCCCCCATGAGTAGGGGTGGTGGTAGTGGTAGGCATCAAATACCCTATGAGTGGGGATGGTAGTAGTGGTAGGCATCCAGGCCCCCATGAGTAGGGGTGGTGTTGGTGGTAGGCATCCAGGCCCACATGAGTAGGGGTGGTGTTGGTGGTAGGCATCCATCCCCCTATGAGTGGGGATGGTAGTAGTGGCAGGCATCCAGGCCCCCCTGAGTAGGTGTGGTGTTAGTGGTAGGCATCCATCCCCCTATGAGTGGGGATGGTAGTAGTGACAGGCATCCAGGCCCACATGAGTAGGAGTGGTGGTAGTGGTAGGCATCCAGGCCCACATGAGTAGGGGTGGTGGTAGTGGTAGCCATCAGGCCCCTATGGGTGTGTATGGCATTGGTGATAGCCATCCCGCCCCTATGGTTCTGCTGTTGCTGGTGTACGTCATTTCTGCATCCCTATGTGTGTGTGTCATATGTCGGGTACATGTCGTTTGTTTGTGTTGTGGGTGTTTGACTTACTGTCTGCGCCGTACGCGTCCGTACCAGTTCCGGTAATAGATGTAGAGTATTGGTAGGACCTGCGTGATGGGATTCATGGTTGGGTCGTCTTGTTCGTGTTTCTCGTGGCTTCGACTCGTACTCGTCGCTGGCTTGTTCGTCTCGTAGCCGTGGATCGTCTTGTGGCGCGAATCGGAGCTTATGTGCAGCTCTCCCGGATGCTCTGACGTGCCGGACGTAGCGACGGGTTCGGCGCGTACAGAAGGCGCATCGTACTAGTCTGGCCGGAAGGTGCTGTATATTTGCTTCCGTGCGACTCGATTCTGCGTTTATGGATCCGGCTCGGGCGGGGAACAGGAGCTGGAATGGGTACGTACGGCTGGGTCGGGATCTGGGCAGTTATGCGCATCGTACTTGCTCGTTCGGACGAATGTTCGAATCGGTCGGGAAACACGCGTTCAGCTTGGTTTTTTTCCGGACGAATAGTGTTAGGTGCGCTTCCGGCCGAGATCGGAATCGACCCCTAGATGTGCAAACAGACACATACTTCAGTCATAAGACTAAAAAGTACATTAAACCTGAAAGAGTGCGTTTCCCATTTTGAAAAGACACCTAAAATTATGCGAGATATTTCAAATATACATCTCCACAGGCCAATACAAGCTAAGCTAGTCACTAATCCCTCTGCTAACATGTCTTAAACCTCACTTTTGGACTGCACCTTCACTATTCAGAAACTACTCAGAGTGTTTGGCCTAAGCAAATACAAAGCAGCAACCTTTTCAATCTATCTGTTAAAAGTCTCACAATAGTCCAGAAAGCACGCATGCATGTGTCTGTTCCTTTTAAAAGTGGCATCATATATCAAAGAAACATACACACTTGGATTTTTTTTTAAAAGTAAAAATATCACTAGAAACAATAAAACAGTGCTGAATAATATATAATACACCTTACAAATTAGTTACTTACGTTTGAGGTAGTATTGCAGAATACCAAATATCAGAAACTCTTAAAAGATTTTCTTTTCCACACAAGAAATGTAATGCACCTCTCTCAGAAAGGTGAAACCAGAAATGGCAAACTTTCCCTCTCTTTTTGCACTCAAATAAATGTAAGTATCAAATCGCATTGCTTCCATCATTATTTCAAATTGTAAAACACATTTCTATTGGTTAGACACATTAAGCCTTTCTAACTGTCTTCAAATGGTGCCCAAACTGCTTCTGTAATTTTCTGAAGTCGCGACTCCACCGCGGTGGAGCCGCGAATCCACACGGGAGTTCAAAACCATATTTTTAATGATACTAGTATAGTTTTTCAGCAGCACACTACTTCTACACATTCTACTGTCTTAGAAAACCTTAATTTACTAACTTTTTACTTATATTTAAGTATCCATTTCACATTTTAAGTCCACAGTTAAGTTTCAACCCTTCCCCCATTCTACTTAATGCCAGTTTCCATAGTAACAGTTCAAGGAACATTCAACTGTACTGGCAGGTCACAAGTTCACCATAGTTTCAAGTTCAGCACACATGCTTACTAATACATACAGCAGGTGTGGTTGACTTTTGCAAAATAATACCTTATGGTATCAACTGTACCTTTCAAACATTTTCTAACAACAAATCACAAACATGATACCTCAGCAAAGTAACATGCATCCTATTTTTGAGTGCACAATCTTGATGAACAGCCAATCACCTATCAACTTTTTAAAAAACAACATGTTCTCCACCATTTTAGATAACTCTCATTCTACCAACTGACTACCTGAGCTACAGACATCTTTTGATTAATTCCAGACATCCCTTCAAGATGCTCACAGTGTGGATTGTAGGGCACAGCTATGTTTTCTGGTGGAAAAGGTATGCTGAACGCAGTGGTATTGCCAAAGACCTAGATTTGGAAAATGTGGACATTAAATGGATTGCACAGAGAGGGTTAAAGTGGCACCAATTGTTGCCTTTGGTGAAAACCTTTTTGCATCTCCAACCCCCTGACCTCATGATTGTGCACTCTGGTGGCAATGACCTAGACACATTGACTGGGGTAGGTCTGGAAATGATAATGAAGGACACCTTTGCACAACTGATGTTGCTTTTGCCTCAAACTGTCTTTGTATACGCTAACATATGCCAAAGACAGAAATGGAACTGGTCAAATCAATTCTGTCCACAGTTTGAGAAAGCTAGGAAGAATGTCAATAAAGCTGTTTATGCATACCTCAGAGATCATAGAATGGGGTCCATCTACAACAACAATCTACATTTTGATATGGACGATATCTACAGAAGTGATGGAGTGCACTTCACAGATCAAGGAAACAGAGTCTTCCTCAACAACCTTAAGCTGTGAATCCGCACTTACATGTAGCTGCAACAAAGTCAGAATGAAAACAAGGGCTCTTTTTAGAGCCACCCTATAACCCAACAGTGAATGTTATTTTTTTTTAAACATACATACTCTTTTTTTAATTTTGCTTGGATTCGCGAACCCATCGCGATTACACAGGGGGGCCACGCTGAGAGCCATCCCCCGAGGCCCAGCCATTTCATACTATTTTTTTTTTTTTTAAAACAACTACCCCCGCACCCTCTAAGGGCTTTTACTGCCCCGGGGACCCCATGCCCCGGGGCATTCCCTCGTTCAAAAAAAAAAAACAATTTCCCCGGAGGGGGGCCATGTGGCCCCCCTCCCCTGGGCCACTTTTGGCCCCGGGGACCCCATTCCCCGGGGCCGGCCCTCATGTTGGGGACCACGGCGGGAGCCCAAATGCCCCGTGGTCCCTGCTGCCTCCCCGCCTCCTGGGGAGCCGGCATTGCTTTTGCACAAGGGGAGCTGCAGACATGCAGCTCCCCTTGTGCAAAAGCAATACTGCTTTGCTTCATGAAAGCGAGAGCAGGTTTCCTGCTCTCGCTTCCATGAAGCAAAGCAGAGTTTGCAATGACAGGGCGGGAGCTTCCGCCCTGTCATTGCAAACTGCAATGTACCGGGGTGGGCACCCCGGGACAGTGCCGGAGCCGGCCCTGGGGGGTGGGCCACGCGGCTCCCCTTCCTTTGTGAAAATAGCCCGGGGACGTGGTGGTCCCCGGGGCAGGGGGTCCGCAACGGACCCCCGCATTATAATAATTAGAGCCCCGTGGAGGTGGCGGTCCCCGGGGCTGCAGGGGCCTCCGCGGGCCCCCCAATAAAAATTAATCATTGCCCCCGGGACCTGGCCCACCGGGGGATCATTAAAATGAAGTGCTGCATACCGCGCTTCATTTTTTTCTTTTTTCGGTGGGATTCACATACCCAGCGTGAATTCCGCTAAATTTAAAAAAAATATATATATACTTTTTTGGGCCCTGGGGGTCCCTGTGGAACCCCCTGACCAGGCCCAGGGGATCAGGGTGTTTCTACCCTGCCCCCTTTTCTTTTTTTTAATTATTTAATACCCTTTTTTCTTCGAGTCACAAAATGGCTGCCAACACTTCCTGGTTTG
This sequence comes from Calotriton arnoldi, assembly GCA_963921515.1. Lineage (NCBI taxonomy): Eukaryota > Metazoa > Chordata > Amphibia > Caudata > Salamandridae > Calotriton > Calotriton arnoldi. Next base: position 28,582 of record CAWUFW010024974.1, on the reverse strand, counting down.
GAGTGTTGACAGCCAATCAAAATGAAGCTCGTGCTCTGGAGGGTTCGCGAATCCTCCTCGGTGCTCAGATATCGATATTTTTTATTTTTGAATTTCTCAGGAACTACTGAACGGATTTACACCATTTAAAGTAAAGAGTGCACTCTGGACCAAGAGCTACCTCTCTGTCAAATTTGGTGTAATTCCGTTCAGCAGTTCGGGCTGTAGCCGCGACAAGTGTCCACAAACACTGCTGCTGTGCCATTTTTCCTGCCTGTAAACAAGAACAGTAATGTTTGAAACGCATCAGGCTTTTGAAAATAGAATTGGTGTGTGATGCTGTTTGTGCTGCGGTCTTCATTAAAAGGTGCAAACTCCCCGGGTAGTGGCGTCTTCATGGAGGGCAACTTCTAAGATGGATATTTAGCGGCCGGTCCAGTCGCGAAGATGCCTTGCTGCTTAGAGTGCAGATCCCTGGCAACCTGAACTTTCAGCGCTGTTGGAGCGGGGAGGCCTGTTTGAATGACTTGGTATGCAGCACACGCAGTTTTTGGACACCTTTTTCAACCCACTGGGGTAAGACATTGGAAGGCCCGGCAGCACCCACTTGGGATAATATTTGTGGGACAACAAGTACCAGCATGCAATTTTGCACCGCCCACTGGGGCGGGACTTGTGAAATACTTATCAGGTGTGTCCACAAACACTGCTGCTGTGCCATTTGTTCCTGCCTGTGAACAAGAACAGTAATGTTTGAAACGCGTCAGGCTTCTGAAAATCGAATTGGTGTGTGATGCTGTTTGTGCTGCGGTCTTCATTAAAAGGTGCAAACTCCCCGGGTAGTGGCATCTTCATGGAGGGCAACTTCTAAGATGGATATTTAGCGGCCGGTCCGGTCGTGAAGATGCCCCGCTGTTTACAGTGCAGATCCCTGGCAACCTGAACTTTCAGCGCTGTTGGAGCGGGGAGGCCTGTTTGAATGACTTGGTATGCAGCACACGCAGTTTGTGGACACCTTTTTCAACCCACTGGGGTAAGACATTGGAAGGCCCGGCAGCACCCACTTGGGATAATATTTGTGGGACAACAAGTACCAGCATGCAATTTTGCACCGCCCACTGGGGCGGGACTTGTGAAATACTTATCAGGTGTGTCCACAAACACTGCTGCTGTGCCATTTTTTCCTGCCTGTGAACAAGAACAGTAATGTTTGAAACGTGTCAGGCTTTTGAAAATCGAATTGGTGTGTGATGCTGTTTGTGCTGCAGTCTTCATTAAAAGGTGCAGCTCCCCTTGTGCAAAAGCAATACTGCTTTGCTTCATGAAAGCGAGAGCAGGTTTCCTGCTCTCGCTTCCATGAAGCAAAGCAGAGTTTGCAATGACAGGGCGGGAGCTTCCGCCCTGTCATTGCAAACTGCAATGTACCGGGGTGGGCACCCCGGGACAGTGCCGGAGCCGGCCCTGGGGGGTGGGCCACGCGGCTCCCCTTCCTTTGTGAAAATAGCCCGGGGACGTGGTGGTCCCCGGGGCAGGGGGTCCGCAACGGACCCCCGCATTATAATAATTAGAGCCCCGTGGAGGTGGCGGTCCCCGGGGCTGCAGGGGCCTCCGCGGGCCCCCAATAAAAATTAATCATTGCCCCCGGGACCTGGCCCACCGGAGGATCATTAAAATGAAGTGCTGCATACCGCGCTTCATTTTTTCTTTTTCGGTGGGATTCACATACCCAGCGTGAATTCCGCTAAATTTAAAAAAATATATATATACTTTTTTGGGCCCTGGGGGTCCCTGTGGAACCCCTGACCAGGCCCAGGGGATCAGGGTGTTTCTACCCTGCCCCTTTTCTTTTTTTAATTATTTAATACCCTTTTTTCTTCGAGTCACAAAATGGCTGCCAACACTTCCTGGTTTGGAGTGTTGACAGCCAATCAAAATGAAGCTCGTGCTCTGGAGGGTTCGCGAATCCTCCTCGGTGCTCAGATATCGATATTTTTATTTTTGAATTTCTCAGGAACTACTGAACGGATTTACACCATTTAAAGTAAAGAGTGCACTCTGGATCAAGAGCTACCTCTCTGTCAAATTTGGTGTAATTCCGTTCAGCAGTTCGGGCTGTAGCCGCGACAAGTGTCCACAAACACTGCTGCTGTGCCATTTTTCCTGCCTGTAAACAAGAACAGTAATGTTTGAAACGCATCAGGCTTTTGAAAATAGAATTGGTGTGTGATGCTGTTTGTGCTGCGGTCTTCATTAAAAGGTGCAAACTCCCCGGGTAGTGGCGTCTTCATGGAGGGCAACTTCTAAGATGGATATTTAGCACACGCAGTTTTTGGACACCTTTTTCAACCCACTGGGGTAAGACATTGGAAGGCCCGGCAGCACCCACTTGGGATAATATTTGTGGGACAACAAGTACCAGCATGCAATTTTGCACCGCCCACTGGGGCGGGACTTGTGAAATACTTATCAGGTGTGTCCACAAACACTGCTGCTGTGCCATTTTTTCCTGCCTGTGAACAAGAACAGTAATGTTTGAAACGTGTCAGGCTTTTGAAAATCGAATTGGTGTGTGATGCTGTTTGTGCTGCAGTCTTCATTAAAAGGTGCAAACTCCCCGGGTAGTGGCGTCTTCCTGGAGGGCAACTCCTAAGATGGATATATATATATATAAGTTCCGATCTCAGCATTAGTGACTCCGAGATCAGCGGAGGCGCCACCGCACAGGAACAAGTGCCTTCAAATTTTACACCCGGGGAAGAACTCATTTTTTTATATTGGGATCGGCGCCAAACCCTGAGACCACGAAATCCCGTCAAGAGACAAGGCGACGGAGAAACCAGCGGAGAAAACAAAGGCGCAAACTACGGAAACAACGGTCGTGGCAGGGGAAGGAGGAACAAGAAGAAGAGGCCCCAACAGTAAATAGTACTGGTAATACAGTAATCAACCTCTCGGACATCACTCTTTCTGTTGCTGAGACCCAGTTGCTATCATTAGGTCTGTCCTATTGCCCACCCAATAGTTTCAAGTATGTCCAAACTAGGGTGGACGTTTTCAAATTCATTAGGAAACTTAAATTGCTTAAATTCTATAAGCTCAAGAGCACGTCAGATATTGTACATGGCCCCAAACAGCCCTCTCTGGCGGCATCTACATTACAGGTTTCTGATGTAAACACGCTAAGAACTTTGCAATCTCTTGCCACAGATGATGATACATCTTCCGGTTCTACTCAAATGGATCTTTTGTCAATTGGCATTAATTGCTGTGCATCTACTGACAGCCCCTTTCGTCCGCCATCCAGATTTATCCCAATGATGCCTAAAGACGCCATAGACGTCTTCAATGACTGTGTCACTGAGGACTTGAAAAATCTGAATAGAAAAGTCTTATGTAAGAAGTTCCAAAGACGACATCAGGACATCCTGTACTCGAAACTTATGCAAAAACTAAGGAATAATAAAGACTTAATAATTAATCAGGCTGACAAAGGGGGCAATATTGTCTTGTGGCCCAGGGACCTTTATATGCAGGAAGCGGACCGACATTTAAACGACACTACGTGTTATAGAAAAGCCTCCCCGAAGGAACTGTTGCAAGTAAAAGACAATGGGGCATATTCTCAAGGAGCTATCGCCGAGTTACCGGCACTTTATCGCAGCCAAAGTCGCGATAACATTTTCGCCCCATTCACAAGCTGGTGCTAACAGCCAATACCACCAGTTTATGTGCGAAAGCAACCGCAAAAAAAATCGCCACAGATAACCCCGGCAACTATCGCTAATGAGATGCACAGTAGGTGTTTCCGAGCGAAAAGCCGCGACAACACCACACTTCAACATTCCCAACGACCAGCCACATCGGCGATAAGACCACAAAACAGGCAATAAGGCGCGTTAGCAGCAGGAAACTAACACCTGCTCTGACCTGGTGTAAAGTCGGACAACAACCTGCACCATCAAAGGGAGACCAGCTCTGAGCCACATATGAAGAACAACAGATGGCATGGAGCCACACACCATGCATCCCGGAGCCCCAAAAGGGCAACAACACCCACCGCCACCACCCCCAGGATCGCCAGCCCCCCCGGACCCCTCCCCCGCTCCCCCCCCTCGGACCACTACAGAGGCAGCGCAGACAAAGACAGCGGACCTCCAGGAAAAGCACCAGCCTCACAGACCTAACACCAGACAATGTCAATGCCCACTACAGGCTCAAAAGGACAACCATCCTCCGCATCCTGAACATCATTGCCCACAGGCAGACGGTACCAACACAGCGGACAACCAACACCCCTCCGCAGACAAAGCTGCTGGCTGTGCTGCACCTGTTGCCCTCTGGTACCTCCCAACCAACAACCGCCAGTCGGAGGAGTCTCACAGTCAGCCCCATCCAAGTTCCCCACACCTGTCCCGGATGCCATCATCAGCCAGGCACCCCAGTACCTATACGTCCCCCACAATGCGCAGGAACAGCTGGAGACCAAGCAAGGACTATACGCCATAGCTGGATTCCTGCACGTGTTGGGGGCAATCACCAGCACACATGACCTACTTGTGCCCCCTGCCCACACCACACACAATTACCGCAACAGAAAGCGCACGCATCCCATCAACGTGCAGGCAATAGTGGACCACAGGGGACTCGTCACCAATGTCGTAGCCAACTACCCAGGCAGTGTGCATGCTCCCCTCATCTTCCGACAGTCCATCATCGACCAGCGCTTCCAGGATGGCACCTATGGGAATGCACTGCTCGTTGGCAAGTACCAACTGAACACACCACACACCTCAACTCCACAATCATGCAAGTCACAACTCTGGCACTGCACACGTCACAAAATCACATACAACATGCCAAACAACATGCCCACCCACCAGACACAACAGCACAACTTACTGTGGCAACCTTGGTTAGCCATGTACATGAGCCATCAACGGCATGGCACCTCAGCCACACAATAGCGGAATGTGGGGAGAGGTGGGAACCAGGCATGTACGAAGGAGGCAAGTGACCCATGAATGAGAATGTACACAATGCCAAGTGTGGCATGGATGTGCTGGCCAGACTGCAAAATGCAGACCACAGACATATCCATGGCTACATGCACTGCTGGTGTTTGGTGTGTAGTGGACAGTGGATGCAACCATGTCACCCCTGCCAGTGGGGAAGATTGCGGAAATGTAGAATGTGACGTCCCCCCCTGTAAGCGCGTGTGGAGTGGGCTGGCCCTGAGGACGCCAGGCCAGCGTAGGGGTGTGAATAAAAAGCACGTAGCACTGGACGTGGTTCTCTTCCAGTATGCCCAACGCGTCTGCCAGGGCGGTGCCTCCCACCCCGCCACGAGGCTGACGCCGTCGCCGTGAGCGGGGTGGCCTGCGATCCTGTGCACCTGCTGCACCCCGGGCCGCTGGTCCCCCAACCCGTCATGCCCGCCCCTGCGCAGCCAGGCCTCACTGCTCACCTGCCGACACCGGCATGTGTCAATGAGGGCCCACCACGTTCCGGCTCAAGCTCCAAGCCCGAAGCCTGCGACCTTGGCAGCCTCCTCAGACCATCACGGCCTCCGCGACACAGGCCCGCTTTACTCCTCTTTCGTTGATGTACTCCACCGCTGCCTCCGGCCTACACTACGGTCAAGTAGGTCACACATTTGGAACTGAGTCTTGATTACACAATGGCAGAGTACATATTTATGGCATCGTTTATATCCCTATACTCCCTTTGATGTGGTGCCACCAACTCTGTCAACCAGGAATCTTCTCCACATGCCATTTCAATACCGTGTGTTAGAGATCCAGGAGGAGCTGGCTGCACAGCGGCTGCCCCGCGCTGACCGCTGCCTCCGGCACACACTGCGGTCGAGTAGGACACACAATTGGAACTGAGTCTTGATTTGTTAATTGCAGAGTTTATATCATTGTACAGGCCTCATCGCTGACTGCATCCCCTTCCGGCTCTGGTGCCACTGACTCTGTGCCACGGGAGTCATGGACACTCTCTGGTTGAACGTTGGTGGCATCTGAGTCTATGGCCTGGGGGTTGTCTTCATCATCATGTAGCTGGTACTGACATTGTGGGAAAGAGGAGACTGTCGCATTCAACTCCTCCATATTGCCTGTCTCTGCTTGCTTCTGCCCTCTGCATCATACCCTGGATGGACTCCTTCGACTGTCCCCCGTAACATTCCGCGACAGTCTCCTTGGACATCAATGAGGACCCGCTCAGATCCCGTGGCCCTCCCTCAGTGCATCGCCAGGCACTGTTCCGTGGCGGTGTGCCTGTGCCGGCCGCTGAGCATCCGGGGCCACCGACTCTGTGCAGCTCAAGTCATGGACCCTTGCTGTTTGTACTTCGAACTCCTGATTGTCTGATCACTGTTGTAGTTGTTGCCAGCACCATGAGGGGTGGCTTACACTACCCAACACCCATCCAGCACAGGCGTCACTGGACGTGTGACCCTGGCAATAAAAGGGGCCGGGCGCACGTGCCCGTAGCCAGTTCCACTAATTATCTCAGTGTGTCCGTGTGGTCATTCTGTATGCATGTGGGCCCCGGGCCATACCACATTACATTGTGCTGTGTACAGCGTGCGCAACCTTGTCACCTCAGGCAGTGGGGTGGACCTGGGACATGTATCTGTGTCGGGCCCCCTGTGGGCATGAGGGAGTGGACCGGCGTATGGCAGTACGGCGTAGGGGTGTGGTCATTCAACACGTGGCTCTGGGCGTGGTTATGTGTAGGCCTTGTCAAGGCGGTAACTAATGCGTGTGTCTCAGGTGTGGTGTCGGCGCCACCCGTCACGCAATACACAATGTTGCTATGTAGCATGCCCCCAGAGTACGGGCTCGGCCGAGGGGTAAATGAGGTTGCGCAAGCCCACTGGGGGTCAGGGATCAGACATGCCAACTGTTGTGTGTGTCGCTATTTCCGCAGCATCAGCCAAAGGTCTACCCTCAACCGCATGGCGAGTTCAGCCAGGCATGAACTCTACATCTGTGTCCGCCTGTCCTTACCATAGGCCTACACACACGTGTTCGTCCACCTTCAGCGCATTACATCACTGTGTCGTTGTCAGGCTTGTGGACTTGCGCAGACAGGCATGACAATAGTGTGCCGTAGGGGTGCAAGTGATGCAACGGTGCTGCGCACACTAGTGGATGGGCTCGGGGGAGGGAGGAGCAGCAGTGAGGCTACGTAATACACATTGATGCCGCTCACTTGCAACATGCAGTACATGTCTTGCAGGAATCACGTAGTCACACATATCACACACCAATGAGCCACTGAGCCGGCCATCACATCTTGCAGAGCCAACTATTGGCTCATGTCTCACTGCACAGTCACAGGTGGCCAAGGATATGCACTCTGCGCTTGGATGATGACACCCCTCCAAGCCCCGGACACACAAGCCCAGAGGCTGTACAATGCGGCCCACAAACGCACCAGGGGCATCATGGAACGCACATTTGGTGTGTTGAAGTCACGTTTCAGGTGCCTGGATGTCACAGGTGGGGGGCTCCTGCACAGCCCAGGCATCGTGTGCAAGATGATTGTTGCATGTTGTGTGTTGCACAACATATGTGTACGCAGCAAGGCCCCATGGATACAAGTGCCAGATGCACCGGACGATGAGGATGAGGATGAGGCAGGTGTCCCACACCCCACTGCGGCCGCAGCAGGAATTGCCCATGGGAACCCCATCATTGACAATTTCTTCACATGAGCACGTCACATTGTGACAGTCCTTGGCAATCATGGGACAGTACAGTGTGGCCACAGGCACAGCATGTGCTACTGAATGCTTTCAAAATACACATTCCCTGAGTGCATGTTACTCATCTGTACAGGCACATCACTCAGACAAGTGTGAGTGCGACATGTATTGCTGTCAATTTTCTGATTTGTTCAGGGATGGTGGGTGTGTCACCTCTGTGCAAACGGGCTGTTTAGGGTGTCACGTATTCGGACTGCCAGTTCTGTGTGTCGCAGTTAGTAGGGAATCCCTCTCTTCGCCGTTTCACTTGTGTCCAAAATCATTCCATTTTGGCTGCCAGTTGTGTCCTACAGGTGACAACAGGGCTCCTTTTGGGGTCAGATATGTACCACCATGATGCAGGGATGCCCCCTGTTGCTCGAGTCCCACAACATGGGCAACATGTACGTAGGCGGGAGTCACTGCCCCTACATTCATCCATGCTTTCATGGTGGATTGCTCATGACACGTCTGTGTGCAGGAGGGTTTGCTTGTCCCTCTGCAATGTGAAGGAGAGATGCGGTTTCAATGTGTGTTCCATGCATGTTTCTGCATTGGCGAAGTTTACATGCAGTCTGCATGTCAATGTACATTGTGACTGTGAGGAGATGCCTATTTGATGCGGGACAATGGTCATCTGTTCTACGTCAGGGATGTGTGGTTGTGCTCGTACATTGTCATCTCACCGTATTTTTAATCTGCTTTAATGCTGCATTTTCCCGCATGACGCGTGGGGATTGCAGGCCTATGGCTGGTTATCGCTGAGTTTTGTATCACGATTGGCATCATTGCTTCTATTTTTGCGTTCGTGTTTCGCGTTTTTTCTGCGTTGCGTTGGTTTTAACACGTTCTTTTGTCGTGTTATCGTGGGACTATCGCATGGGGCCGCCGTGTTGTCAATACCACGTTGACACGGAGTTGTTTTCCCGCGAAGGACTGCGATGTGAGACTAATTTTGCGGTAGTTATCACACGTTCTTGAGAATATGCCCCAATGTCTTTAAAGAATTGGCCCAGTGGAGACGCTTGGGTCTGCTCAGCAAACATGAACATAGTTTCCTCAAAAATGAATATCCTACAACACCGATTTTGTACTTCATCCCAAAAGTACATATGAGCATTACCCCGGTACCTGGAAGACCCATTGTCTCAGCACAACGCAGTCTGTTGGTACCGATGTCAAAATACGTGGATTACCATCTTCATGAATTTGTAGAGGGCCTTCCATCATTTGTCAAGGATATGGGACACTTTTTGTCAAAACTGCAAAATGTCGAGTGGCAAGAAGATTGCCTACTCATTGTGATGGATATTAGCTCCCTATATACGAGCATTAACCATTCTGATGGTATGAAGGCAATCAATTACTACCTGGGCAATCGTAAAATTGAGCTATATGAGCATAATTTGATGATTCTTAAAATGATTGAGACATGTCTTACTAACAACTTTTTTCTGTTTAACAAGGTGACCTATCAGCAGCTTCGGGGGATGGCGATGGGGGCATGCTTCTTCCCCAGCTATGCGTGTCTTCATGTTGGCTGGTGGGAGGAGCATGTCCTCAGAAGCACCCATAAGGCTATGTATGATTCACACGTCCTCCATTGGTGGAGGTTTATAGATGACATTTGTGTCATTTGGAAGGGGTCTGAGGATTCTGCACAGCAATTTGTCAATAACATCAATGACAAGAATTTGAATCTTATCTTTACGGCACATATTAGCACCAATTGTGTACAGTTCTTAGATGTGGAATTATATGTCATCAACAACACGATTCAAACTAAGCTTCACAGAAAAAGCACTGCTGGCAACTCTATTTTGCACGCCAGCAGTGCCCACCACCACCATCTAATTTGCAGTATCCCATATGGAGAATTTCTGCGAATTACGAGGATTTGCAGTTCTGAAGCAGACTTCAATCTCTGTCAGGCGGATGCCCTCCAAAGATTTTTAGTCAGAGGTTACAAAATGAAGGATTTAAAAGAAGCTTTAACGAGAGCCAATGATCACAATAGGGAGGATTTCCTACAGGGACAGACAGCTGCTACTAGAGCAACTACAATATTCTCTGGTCAGTCATCCAGTACTACTGATTCGATCAGGTTAATAACTCCATACAGCTGCCAGGACAGACAGGTAAGGAAGATTATTTACAAACATGGGCCGATTATTTTATCAGATTTGACATTGTCACAGATCGTGTCTAGTCTTCCTACTCTCACATTCAGACGTGCTCCCTTGGTTAGAAATTGTCCTGAGGTAGTTGTTTCCAATACCTGGCTGTCACCAAGGACAGGTTTTTTAAATGTCCTTCATGCAGAGCCTGTAAGTTTGGGAAGAACATCACTGAATACACCACAGCATTTGAAGAGCAGCCTACTAAGATCCAGGGTCACTATACATGTCGAACCGAGTTCGCAGTATATGTATTGGAGTGTACTTGCCAACTAAAATATGTTGGCAGTACAAAACTTCGGGTTTTTAATAGAATCCTTCAACACTTGCGTGCTGTGGTTAACTCTGACCCTACCTACCCAGTGGCTCGCAATTTTAAACTTGTCCATGATAATAACTTGAATGATCTTAGCTATTTTGTAATTGGATCGGTACCAAAATCGGTTAGAGGGGGCAATAGAGAAAAACTTTTGAGCCAGCTTGAATCTCACTACATTGTATTATTGGACACCAAGATGCCGAACGGTCTTAATACAGGGGAGGAGCTGCACAATTTTTGTAAATAATGTTTTAGGATAAGATATTTTTATAGGAAACACTGAATTTTTCATGAATTTCTTAATGATATTTTTCAATATTTTATGAATTGCCTATGAATTATTTATGAATTTTTATAAATGTTTTAAGATCATTATGACTGTGTTTGGCTCCCCCCCCTTATAGTTACAATTAGATCTTAATGTGATTCTTGCTGCGGAATTAAGTATTTTATCTGTTATAGAAAAAGTCCCCCATGAGTTGCCGCTGTGATGAATTGTTCTGACCTGACTGTTATCTATTTGGACTTTTGATTGACATCTCTAACATCGTTGTTATTTGATATTGAGCCTGTTTACATTGCTGATTTTGCACTATTCATGAATCTATTGTGCACTCGCACTTTATTGTTATTTCTATTTTATTAGGGTGAATTGCTGAAATCACGGCCAGTGAATTTATCTTAGTATTTTTTGCACATTTAGCTACTTTTCCACTTTTTTATGCACTTGCACTTTAGTTTTAGGTATGAACTTTTAACAATTGTTGTTTTATTACTCGGGACCCTCTAGGATGCTCAGTGACTAATGAAATTTTACCATTCCTATGAAAGACTATGTTTACCATTTTACGGTTTGATAGTGCTAACCAATTTCGTTTGCAGTATTTTAACATATGTCTTTAAATCAGTTACAACACTTATTGAAAGTTGATGTGTTTTTCAGCTGTAAAGTTATATTTGCCGTTTTGAGCATATAAGTGTGAATTTATTCATGTATTATCTATTGAGGAATACCCGTGTTAATATGAAGTCTTTTTACTATTGTTATTGTTCAGGGGAGTGGCTGTGTTGGTGGATTTCACTATAATTATTATTTCATTGGTCCAGCGGGTCATGTGAACAAGACCGCGGCAACGCAGTCGAAACGCGTCAGGCTGGACACTTGTCTATGCATTATGGTTGCTGATTTGATTTCTCTGCAATAAACTTCACTGCAAACGAATACACTGTGGTCCGTACCTGTCTATTTCGCCACTTATATGGTGAATCAGGAGAATGGTTTCTTCATATATATATATATATATATATATATATATATATATATATATATATATATATATATATATCCAGAACACACTTTCACCTGGACTCGAACTCAGGGCGGGTGCTATCTCCGTGCACGACGGTGAAACTCGTGCTCTGTTACACAACAACTGAACTTCAAAAGGATCGGAGCACTCACGGGGTTGTATTTAAAAGATTTATTGGCATCTCCCCTGCATACGCGTTTCGGCGTTTTGCCTTCATTAGTACTGGGTTTGAGAGTCCTTCTCTCGCAGTGCCTGATTCGATGAAATACGGAGGTCTTCAATTCCATTGGTTATTGGATAACCAACCAGGTGAGCTGTAGCGTTCTTCTCTTGGTTTGAAAAATTAACATGGCTTTAGCGGCAATATATATATATAGTTAGACCCAGCGGTTTTGGGCTGGCTGAGATGCATCAGAGCCAGTCAGAATCCAACGTTCCAAATAGGATGAGTACGATACACTTGTCCGATAACCTGTGCTCACCCTCTGGTAGCTTGGCACCGAGCAGTCAGGCTTATCCTCGAGGCTCGAGTGTAAAGTGTTGACAACCCCCTTGCAACACACTGCATTCTCCACAAAAAGACTCCACACCATATGTATAAAAGCACTTGTCTTTGTATTACACACACACACACTGAAATCAAACCGAGATACACGTTGTATATTCACTCTACAGTTATAAGCAATTGTCAAACTTCTCTATTGAAATCAAAACGAAGCACATATTTTATATACACTTTACAGTTCTATGCAATTGTTGGACTTTCCCACTGCAGAAAGGTCAAACAGTCAACAGTCTCTGACCGCACCTCGTGACCCAGCCTCTCACTCTTTCAACTCCACCAGCCAACGATACACGTTGCCCCTGATGGCGCCTGTTGACTAGACAGTCGGAACCACCTAACACAGAAAGTAAGAGTTACTTAGTTTCATCCATCCGGATTAGACCTCCAGGTGCCCGAGTGTGGGATCGCTCCCCCCCATTGACAAAAGGTTGTGACCCAGGAAGCTGACGCGCTTCCCCATCTGGAGAACTATTTTCCCCTCAAGCAAAGGTGTGACCTGCCATAGACCCCCGGCAAACAGCTGTAGATGCCCAGAAGGCACATGAAACCCCTCGGGTATCGTCACAATGTTTTCTAAAACAAAGCGCCCTGTGGAGTGGGTCCAGGGAGAGCGAGCCAACAACCTTGGAAAGTGGCCGTGATGTCAGGCACAGTCGTCCCCCTGATCTGGAGGCCGAAGACAGTCTGAGCTCCTGGCTCAGGTTCCCCCAACACCCCTTGGACACCACACACTCTGGAGCACAAGCAAGCATAGGTCCCCTTGGTTGCAAGCATGGGTCCCTTGGAGTCTGCAAGCTTACCCTGCACTCCTTGAACTCCTCACGTCCCAGCACCTCAGATGGCTGCTAATCTTTGTGCACACACTCCTCTTACACATCAAGATGATGGTGTATTTCAGGACAGTCCTTGTCCCAACCACGATCACTTCCACCTGTCTCTGCCTCACCCAGTGCGGTCCTTATGATCTTGTGGTGACAGTGAGATCATTTGTGTCTCTGAGATCTCGTGGACAGGAGGCCAGCTCACTGGCCCTCAGAGAGTACTTCGAGACCCAGGACACAACAGTTGGCACTAGCTGCAGGCCAGCAATGTCCAGGCAAAATCCACCAAGTAAAAGTCCCTTTCCTGGAGCACGACAAGCTCCAAGCCACCACAAGTCTGCGAATAGTCCAGTTGCAGTCCCTCCTGCCTGAATGATTCCTTGTGTCAATGTCCCAGTATCAAACCAGCGTAGTATGGTTCCAAATTCAAAAGTGTCTCTACTTTCGGAGGCCGAAGCTCCAGTGGTTATACCCAGCATGGCCTTTGAAGAGACAATCAGTTTAAAAGGCCACCTTTGACATGTACAGGCACTCTCTAAATTTTGTCCTGTTTGCCATCCTACCCCGGGAGGTTTGATCACAGTCTTTAGTGGGGCCAAGACGCTGCCCCTTGAAATGCAGGTGCCAATTCCACCCCCACATAACCATCCCAAAAAGGCCCTTCAGAGTCAGAGGTCTGCAGTTTCCAGTGAACCCCTAGTTTATGGCCCTCTATCAGGAATGCACAAATGTGGCTATCCACCTAGCACCCAGTTGTGAATTAGGAGACAGGCCGCCAGGCAGACAGAGCCATGCACAGCGAAGTGCCCACTTTCCCAATGTGACATTTCCGTCACTGTAATGTCGAATCCACTCCCACTACTGGAGAGGATTTGTCATTATGAACTCATCGATACCATACACCATACTGTTACTATCCTGCCCGTAGGAAATAATTCTAGACAGTCTTTCCCTACATCCCCTCATGCTAATCCAATGCGGGAAGCAGGCCTAACCCTGGGCGTAGTTCGCATAGTAGCGCTACGCGTAGCTAAGCGAAGTGCACTTCGCACTACGCGAGCTACGCGAACTGCGTAGTGCACTGTGCAAAATGCTGTTCGCACTGATTGCACAGTGCCGGATGCTTGTCCGCACTGTGCAATCAGTGCAAACCGCATCTTGCACAGTGCAAGCGGTCGTTTTCTGCCGCTCGAGTAGATTTCTACTCGAGCGGCAGCTCTCAACGCGGACTGGTAGTTTCTCATCGTGAGCGGTCGCGAGCATACGCGACCACTCGCAATGAGAAACCTGACCTCCCGCGTTGAGAATCTCGCAGGGAGGTTTATTTTCCAAGCTCGCGATCGGCAACTTGATGTTGCTGATCGCGAACGAGAAAAAGTCTCGCCGGGATGTCATTTTGCTTGCTCGCGGTCGCCAACTTGACGTTGAGGACCGCGAGCAAGCAAAAAATGACCGCTACGCGTGTTTGCACTGTGCTACGTGCAATTTGCGTAGTGCGAAGTAGCGCAAACTTCGCAAACTACACGAGCGTAGTGTAGTACTTCGCCCAGGGTTAAGCAGGCCCCATCGTACCGAATAATTCAGGACTCTTGCAGGTAACACATACACACACCTGCCCAACCTCTTCCCAACACCACACCCTGTCACCAGGGAGAACTCCGATATAGCAGGAAACATGCAGAACCTTGGCATGCAGCTTTCTAATGTGAAAATGAGTAACAATAACCCATGCAACCAGGCCCTGCCAGGGCAAACCTGTGGCACAATCGATGAGCTACCTCCATGAATGGCACCATCAGTGTGGCAGTCCCATGGAGGCACATTTGTGCTACATGCCCCTGACATATGTCTGACCCCATGACAAGGGACTTACAGCTTACTTGAATCAGCCAATCATATATACATCTCTCCTCAGTATGTACATGATGAGCACAGTGCCTTGACACTGCACAGCACGGCAGTGTAAAACACTCTTGTGTCCTAAGGCTAGCATCCAGACCAGCGGAAAACTGGAGGGGGAAAAGCAAAAAGTCGAGGGAAAGCACCCTAGAAAGGCCCATTTCCAACACACACACTATCTATCTATCTATCTATCTATCTATCTATCTATCTATCTATCCATCTTTCTATATATTTTTATATATAGATATATATATATATATTTATTTATATATATTTATATTTTCAAGGTACGTAGATGTGAAGATATTAATAGCAAATCTATACTTCCTCTGCATGCGCTTACTTTTCGATATTTCATCCCTCTATATTTCCCCAGAGCAGCAACCAAAGCTGCGGTGCTTCGTTACATAAGGGGAAGGTAGCAGAGCCCAGCCAAATTTATTAAAAAATTGACTTCTGCTGCTCCCAACACCTGCACTGGCGCAGTGATTGATGATCATAAATATCGAAAACAAAATATTGTGTGGCCAAAATATCACGCTAAGAATATCGAGGGCAAGAATATTGTGAAGGTAAGTTTCTATGTGTAAGCAAAGTTTTGACAGCTGCAGCTCCAGAGTAAGTTCTCTCCCCATTCCTATAAAGGAAGCAGTTTGGAGAGTGTATCTGGAAAATCTCTATTCTGACAATGTTGATTCAGTGTGGCTGCATTCTCCTTTTATTGCATCCCCTTCTTCTTCCCCAGTATACAGTGCTCCCTCTATGAATGAGATTGTGGACATTATTAAGGGAATGAGATCTTCTTGGCAATGGGCCCAGACATAGATCCCATTGCTATAATTAAAAGGGAGCCTTTTTTGTGGGCTTCTTACCTTACTCCCTGTTTGTCCATTGTTATCAGCATGGTGTTACACCTCCTTCCTAGTCTGGAAGCACCGTAATCCCGATGTATAAAAAAAGGTCCAAGACATCTCCCTGATAACTATTGCCAAATAGCACTACCGGATGCGGTAGGGAAAATATTTGCCAGGAGTATTTTGAAGCACCTTACGGGGTGAGTCGAAGAGGAAAAAACTCTCCTGATTGAACAAGTGGGATTTAGAAAGAAACATTGTACACTTGATAAAATATGTATGCTGAAACTCATAGCAGAAAAGTATACCTCAATCCGAGGGTTCAATGTTTATGTGGCATTCATAGATTTTTGTACAGCCTTTGACACGGTGGCACGTTCGACACTATGGACAAAACTAAAAAAGCTAGGGTTGCCTGATATTCTCCTGTCATTAATAATTGCCCTTCACTCCTCCACATGATATCAGCTGTTATGGGGGGTAGAGTTCTATCCTCCACAAGTTTAGCTATAAATGGTATGAAACAGGGTTGTCTGCTGGCCCCTTTACTTTTCTCATTGTATGTCAATGACCTTCCAGACTGCCTTGCATCCTACAAGGGAGACGCACCCAAAATAGATTCTCGTCCCTTCCCTTGCTTGATGTATGCAGATGACATTGTGATCATGAACCTAACGACTAAGGGCCTGCACAATAGGTTGCTGTCTTTACAATAGTATTCCATCCTGCACTATTTGAAGGTCAACGTGTCAAAAAGCAAGGTCATGATTTTAAAAAGTAGAAAGGCTGAGAAGACCAGCAAATTTGTTTGGGGCTTAGGTCAAGAGAAGCTGGAGATTGTAAAGTCATACCCTTATTTAGGGAAAACTGTTGCAGGTAATACGCTGGAAAAAGCCCATATTGAATTTTGTTCCTCTAAGGCCACCTCGCATGCTAATGGGTTATGTGCTTTTATAATGCAATTGGACGAAGACATTTTACTCAGCTGTTAACTGTTTTTAAGGCCAAAATCCCTCCGACCCTATTATATGCTATAGAATCTATTAATGTGTCAAAATGGGAATTCTTAGAGAAAATAGTAGGTCAAATGTTATGCAAATTGTGTAATTTTAACTCTTCTGTGTCGACCCCTGCAATGGGGTTGAATTTGGTGTGATGAGCTTCTATGTGCAGGAGTTGGCCAGTGTGATTCAGTGGGGCAATTGGCTCAGGAACAGTGATAAAGACTCCATGAGAGGTTTCATGAATAGTGAAGTATTTGGCTCAGAGCAAGGGTAAATATGCATTTTTTCGGGATTTTGCCTTGGCCCTGAGCTATTTTGACTTGCAGGAAGAAGTTCTGCCTTCCCTCTCTCCTGCACAATTTAAAAGCCATTTAAAAGTCGCGACTAGCTTTGTTAGCTTTCAGAGATTCTATCCATTGTATTCTAAAGAAAAGGCTGATACCTGACCTGGAATTTGGAACATGGACTTTGAAGATTTTGGAACTATTTCTAATGAATTTGGTCCTGCTAAATGAGCTAATGGCAAACTGGTCCTCCTCTGGAAGTATGGGGAAAGAGTGTAATCTGTGTAATGTGGGGGTTCAAGATCGCAATCCTGTGTTCTTTGTTTGTCCCGCATTGTCTATTCAGCGCTGCCTCCTTTTAAGGCCAATGTTTCTAAAGAATAATAATAAATCAGTTGAGATGGCATATGAGTTCCTCCTCCACCCAAAAAATGAAGCAATTTGAACAAACGTTTCTACATTTTATAAAGTTCTTATGAATTTCTATTGATTTGGGTTTAGGATTGCTGCTATGATGATGAGATAATTTGCACAAATGTGTAAATATTTTAAGGCTACATTTATTTATTTTATTTTTACCCAGGTTGCTGCTGTATGAATGAGAGTAGTTTGAACAAATGTTTTTAATATATATGTCTTCCTTTGCTATTTCTGTAATGTGTGGTTTTTACGGATTTTGTATTTATTGTTTTGTCTTAGTTTATGTTGACCACTTTTGAGTTCCAAATCATGAATAAAGAATTGAATTGAATTGAATTGAATACTATGCTTAACTCCACATATATGTGCCCTGGCAATATATAACTTCAGGGTGCATGGATGTGGTTAAGAATTGCAAATCTATACTTAACTGTTTGCACTTACCTTGTGAAAATTCTTGTTCTCAATATTTTTGCCACACACTATTTTTGTCCTTGATCTTCTGTCAGAAAAACACTGGCGCAAAAACAGGCTACCTACCACCACATACAAACGTTGCATCATGGTGCAAATGTGTGTGCATGATTTCTAGCAGAGGTTTTCTACAGTAAATATATACTTCCAGGACAAACTCTGACCCTAGGCAATTTCTATAACATTCCACATATTGGATGTGTTTAGTGCAGCACACATTTAATGTGTGGAATGCCTGGAGACATAAAACATTTCTCCAATGGGCTTCACATCTAAATCTCTGGGAGCTTGCACTCAATACCGGCTTTAGCACTGGTGGCGCCCAGTGCAACAAACTTTTTTTGTCCCCCCTGCCCCCATATTACCTCCTTCTCGGATTCCCTCACTACCACCCTGCAAAAGAGCCCCTCATCTCTCCATAGCCTCTCTGTCAAATACATTTCCATGTTTTAAAGCACTGGTAAATGCTGGCTTTACTAACCCATTCAGCTATCCACATAAAATACAGATCTGTTCTTTGCAGCAGACATATTAAGCCTCTGTGCTACTGTGTGGTGAGTCAAAACTGGCACTAGACAAAACTCTGATCTCTCTCTCTATCAGGAGCATTAATTACAAGAGCTATCATGACATTTTAATTGCTTCCTGAAAGCTGGATGCACAAGGAACTATGCAGCAGGTGTTTTAAAATCGTACATTACTGCTAAACACAGCGATCCCCCTGAAGTCAGTAACCCCCCCCCAGGTCAGCTTCCAGGGCGGCTTGCACTGATCTGCCAACATACAACTTATGTAATGCCTCTTGATGTAAAGTGTCACAAAGCAGTGGAAAGCACAATTTATGGTGAGAAAAGGCCACCTTTCCAGAGCACAAATGTATTTTGCTCTGGAAAGTAAATACCCTTTCAAGACTTTGTGCTGCTTTACATCACTTTGAGGCAGCACAAAGTGTTGGCAAGTCTGTCCCAAAATGGTAGACTGCACTTTGTGCACAGTGCAGTCTGTGGCCTCAGTTTCCAAATGTAAAGCGTTTTTTCTGGATTATTTTATCATTCAGTGGGTACTGCATAATCTTTATGGGGATACACTAACAGCAGCCCTACACCAACCTACTTCCCCTTCCAGGTCCTATAACCTATACTACACCATAGCTTTGGACAAACATTATGTGCAGGTTTAATTAAAATGCAAGAAATCAAATCACAATCATAATCACAGAATTATCACTTATAAAACTCCTACCTTAAATTCATCTAGCTAAATGCAAAGACCAGCGACCTATAATACAACCAGCTGAGAAGAACTACAATTCTAGCCAAATTATGAATCCATTGGCATGCACTGACTACGAGTGAGTATCCACTTCAGGTGCCCATTCCAATCATCATATCCAATAAACAGAAGGAAAGAGTCTTGATGTGGTGAATCCATCTTCTTTATTTAATTCAAATCAAAAACCCACACAGCCAAAGGGTTTCATTCAAATGCACTTCTTCAGGGCAATATTTCACCAAGCCAAATTCATAAAGTTCAGGGCACTCACGGATACGGAACTTTCGAGCCCGGCACCACATGTATAACTACCATTTATATGGCCAAACACCGTATCTGACTTGGCAAGTCGAGAAATAGCAAGAAGAGACTTGAACTATATGAATTGGGCCTTCTGAGTTATTGCCCTTACGAATTTCATTTGAACTAAATGCTTTGGCTATAGGTTGGCTTTTGATTGGATTCGAATAAAGAAGATTACTCATAGGTGGGTGTCCACTTCCGGCCCTCATACCGTGCAAACACTTGGGTGGTACCCACTTTGGTAGCTTCTTAAGTAAACACTTGCAGTACATGTTCACTTCTAAGTCAAGAGTGTTAGCTATGTCTAAGTGGCTATATCAATTCTGGAGCGAATCCCTCCAAAGTCTGTCAACATTTTTTTCGGGACCATTTGTTTCTGAGTAATTGTTCATTCCAACACCTCAACTGGCCACAAGATCAACATGACATATAAGTGGGAAATTCACAACAGTTTAGAAAGTTTGATTGCTACACAGGGTTATCTATCGTCTATCATATAGGCAGATTTGATACTCAGCAGTTCCTTTGCTTTCATGTTATCGCACCAGAAGGTCGAACGTCTTCTCTGCTTAAATTCTAGGTTACCTCCTCTCCTATGAGGTGTCATGGGAATAACGCCAGTAACTTTCATGTCTCATATGTCTGACGTGTGGAATTTGTCAAAATGAAATTATTCATAGATTTAGGGGCCCATTATGATAACGGGCGGATCGCCACCGCCCGTATGGCGGTGGTGATCCGCCCGCTATTTTCCTCCGCCCGCCACACATTTTCCCCCCACCATATTAGTATGGTGGGGGGCACCGCGGCGGACGGGTAAACCGTCCGCCGCTTTTCCGCCCGGTCCACAAGTCGACCGGGCGGAAAAGGATTTAATATGGTGGCGGTGTCTGTTAGACACTGCCATCCATATTATGATGCATGCGGGGTAATGCCTTTCCGCGGCGGCATCGCCGCCACGGAAAGGCATACGGTCTTCTACATTGGGGGCCCATAGCGGGCCCCCAGGGATTCTGGGGGGTGCACATGGGGGGTACCTATTGTACCCCCCTGCATTTCAATGTACAACGTGGCAGGCACCGCACGGTGCCTGTCACGTTGTGCATTGAAAAGCACAAATTGCATTTTTGGCATTGCGGCGGGGGTGCTTTTAGCACTGCCCGCCGCAATGTCAGATATGCGGGATGCGCCCGCCAGTGTGGCGGGCGCATCCTAATGGCATGTGCGGGACCGCCGCATGCATTGCGGGCGGTCCCATTTCCCGGGGGTATGGCGGGCGGACAAAGTCCGCCCGCCATGCTAATGACCCCCTTAGTTTGGTATTTGTCAAAATGACATTATTTTAATGTTCTAAGGTGTTCCGACCACCATTGTTTAAGCACACTCTAGTTGATGCGACATAATGATTTTCTCTATTGATTATAAGGCTCAACACTATGGAGACCTATACAATTCTCTTAATTGCTATTTACTTTACAATACTCAAGACAATCAGACCATAAGCTGATTATGCTGACGGGTAGTGAAGAAGATACAACCAAAACACTGAAACATTTACTGGAATATCTAGTTTTTGCTTCCACGTATGTATGACTTTATTCTGATTTTTTAACTTAATGCACACATATTATTCTTTTATCTCCCAATACCGAATCGTGTGTTAAATACACTGTAAAGATGTGACCAATAGCTGTTAAATAATCTCTAAAATATAGATTTTTTTTTCTTTATTACTAATGGCATTATAGAATTTATAGCTAACAATAAATGCAGGATAAGGAAAGTGACCGGTTTCACTAGGACAATTGTTACGGGCCACTATTACTGTCTGGTGTGCATACCAGGATCAATTCTTGCCATTATTTTACATATGCAAATATTTTCACTTTTCTCTACAAATTAATTTAAAGATATTAGATCAGATATTAAATAATCTGGGAAAGCATAGAGGAGATATTATCTATTGATTAGAACACTGATACATTGTATGTTTAAAACACATTAATGAACAAGAGTAAAACTTGCATTACATTTTTTCTTAATGACACTCATAAAGAACTACAGAAATTCCCTGACCTGCAACATAGAGTTATGCAAACCATTTGCAGATGGGTCATGCGTTTTATGAATTCTGGATCTATAGAAGGTCAATTTTGCACACAATTGTCATTAAAATAGCATCACCGACAGGCATGAGTTATCATGGAGATTTCTCCAAAAGGTATGCTTTGAGACTGTGCTTCTATTTTTAATTTCCAATTTAGATATGGTATTTCCAAAAATATGTTAACTTTCCTCTTTCCTTTTTTCTAGAACACACAGGATTTAATGTGACACATGGATCTTAGTACTTTGGCAAGCAATATAGATAAAACAGTACCCTTTATGGTCAAATGAATTAACAAAATAAGGTATGTGCCTTCAGCTTATTTTGTTGTATTAATGATATCAATAGACAAACTTTCGTATGAACTTCCAGTTTCATTAGATACTCAAATACCTTGATGCTTTTTATACTAGTAAAGACACCAACTATGGTTAGTAGCTATAAACTTGGAATGCGCATATATACATATGTTTTTAAAGATCTTATATCCTCCCAGTTTATGACACTGTCTCATCACTTATTATGATTCATTACATTAATATTCATTGTTAGACTTGTCAGCCTTAGGGTGGTCTTCCCCCAGACTTTTTGCCTTCCTCCTCCATTTTTGTTGATCTCATTTCTGCTGGCCTTAAGACTCTGCACACTTTACCCCTGCTAACCAGGTCTAAAGTGCATGTGCTTTCTACTTAAATCATGGTAACATAGGCCTATATCGATTGGCATATGTAATTTGCTTGTAAGTCCCTAGTAAAGTGGTACTGCACGTGCCCAAGGCCTGCAAATTAAATGCTACCAGTGGGCCTGCAGCATTGATTGTGCCACCCACTTAATTTGGTCCATTAAACATGCTGCAGGCCTGCCATTGCAGCATGTGTGCACTTTTTAAAACTGTCATTTAGACCTGGCAGAATAAACCTTTTGGCAGGCCCAAACCTTCATTTGTAATGCATATAAGTCACCCCTACTGTAGGCCCTGGACAGCCCAGAGGGCAGGGTGCAGTTAGACATGGACTTTTTAGTTTTACATGTCCTGGTAGTGAAATAATCTTGAATTCATTTTTCACTACTGCAAATCCTACCTCTCCCTTTGACCAACATTGGAGTTACCTTATTAGATTCAATAAGCTGTATTTTCCAAATGGGAGCAGGTAGCCAGTTCATGTTTAGTGTCTTTGGAATCGTAATGAAAAATTCTAAATTATAGTGAAGTCGGATTTTTAATTAAAAGTTTGAACATTCCACTTTTAGAGAGTTGCCATTTTCATGCCTTCGCCATTTAACGCCTGTAGCCTGTACCTGGGTCACATGACTGGCTGTAGCTGATAGCTGAGCTTTGTGTATTTTTCCTAGACAGCCACACACAATATGGAGCTTAGGTGTGCCTGGATAGGCCATCACTGGCAGGATGGGAGGGTGGAGCTAGGCACAGCCTCGTTTACGCAAAGGGCTGAATACCCCCTGTAGTTACGCTGGAACCAGTACAGGGGAAGCAGGATGGCTGGGGACTTCAAAGGGAAACCTCTGGAAGTGTCTTCCCCACTTCAAAGGTGCAACTGGGTATACATTCTGGACCTCAGACACCACCACTTCAGTACACTTCTGGACCTGTGGATACTCTGCCAGGAAGAAGGACTGCTGAGCTGCTGAAGGACTGCCACTCTGTCAGACTGCTGCCCTGCAGGACTACTGCCTTGTTGTGCTTATCCCTTGCTGTGCTGGCCTGCTGCCCTTTTGCGTGGGTGAAAAGGAATTGAACTGCATCACTAGAACTCAGAACCCCAGAGTGACTCTAAGGACTAGTTGACTCGCCTTCTGACTTGAGCCTCAGGGACAGAAGGCTCCAACAATCTTGACTCAGCACCGAGACTCTGCCATTTGTGAGTCTACCCTGCCAAGTGGTGCCACCCCAGGCCTGGACCATTGGAAGTGAGGCTAAGGTGCTCCCCCAGCCTCTGTGCATTCAGCAAAACCGATGCATCTCCTCTGCTGCACGACGCAACCTCGAGCAGAACCAACGCATCGCTGCCACTGCGTGGATCTGAAACACCGCAAAGACCCACATTGCATAGCATCCTGTTGCCACATTGGTACTGCTGCTGCGTGATGCATCCTCGGCACAGGCCCTTGCATCCTTCGTCGACAGCGGCCTTGACAACAATGCTGGACTCTTAGCTCTGCAGCTCATTGAAACCAACGCATTACCTGACTGTGCATGGCATCCTCAACTCTGGACTTTGTATCACAAGCCCTGGTCGACAGGATACTCGATGACGGCACAGCACCTCATACCGCAGCCTCACCATATCTCAGAACTGATGCATAGCTTCAGCTGCGGAACACATCTTCGACTTGGATCCTTGCAGAGCTTCGCGAACCAGGGTTTAAGGCACTCTGTTCATTGGGCCTAACCAGGTCCCTGTAGCCGGCCTACGCTTCATCACAGTCAGCCTGAACTTGTGACATTATCCCAGTTCGGCGTGAACAAATATCCATAGTGGGCGCTTTATGCCTTTTGGCACTTTTGTCATTAAAATCTTTAAAATTGAATATCTCCAGTTCTACTAATTGGATTTTTGTCATTTTGGGGATATTTTATTTATTAAAAATTACAATGGCCCTAATTACGAATCCGGTCGGATGAGTGTCCGACCGCCATCGTGTCCAAATGGAAACTGACTGACAAGTAGTCGGCTGTTCCATCAGACGAATTTGGTTGCGACTGCCCATGAGGTGGTCGTAAACATCCATTTCCCTAATGCAGCTTGTGCAGTGGGCGGAAAAGGGCCACTGCACTAGCTGCATTAGGAAAATGGATGTTTACAAACATACACACACCGTGAGCCAAGCACCATGTGGTGCTTGGCTCACGTGGTATCAATGTTTGGTGGTCCTATTAGCGGAGGCTGCGGAGGGACAGGAGCCCTGCTAGGGGCCCCCAAAGTCCATTTCAGACAGCCTTTCAATGGTGGTTGGACCGCCATTGAAAGGCTGCCTGAAACATGCATCGTAATCCCTACGGCAGTGCCTGAGCAGGCACCGCCCCATTATAGGGGACTACTTTCTGCCCGCTGCCCCAAAGGGCTTCTTAAGCCCATTGGATAGGCAGCGATCAGTCCCTACGCCCCCTGACTCCAACCACCGCATCATAATGCGGCGATCAGACTGCATGTAAAGATGTCGGTTGGATCGTAACTGACAGGCCGTCGGTTTCGATCCGACCGACATCGTAATTGGCCCCTCTATGTTTCTAATCCTGTTGTAGACTCATTTTGTAGTGTGTTTTCATTGTGTTACAGTTTCAATTGTTGCACAAATTCTTTACACATTGCATTTGAGTTGAACCTGATTGCGCTTTGCCAAGCTACCCGAGGGATGAGCACAGGATATTTTAGGGTTTGCTTGTGACTGCACCCTGAGTAGAATTGTGGTTGCTGCTTGAGAAGGGTTTCATCCCCCTAAACCAACAACCCAATTTCTTACATTCATACTCAAAGACTTAGGAATGTTTTGATGTTCATATATGCTGACGGTGCACAACTGTAAATAGAATGAAATGAATATAGTCAATTGTTACAAAATTATCATTTTTGGTGTTTCTCAGACCTAAAAATGATTTTGTTATTAATTTCTTTTGGAATCTCTTTATATGACATACACTTTTTGTTCCTTGTATTATTTTAATTTCCCAGTACAACCTCATATTTTCATACATTAAATTGTATAAATCCCCAATGAAGTAACCATTGTTTAGGAAACACTGTCAGCAAATAAAATTTGCTGGAAAGGAGACTCTTTTGATAACTTATTATAAAGTCATTTGAATAAACCTTTTCTAACTCAATGTATCTCTTGCTAATTCTCATTACAATATGTGTCCTCAGAACTTTTAAGTCTACAAATCAGTAAAATGCTCTTTAGGATGAAACATTTAAAAAAGTAAACACATAATGGCAATACCAATAGGTTAACCTTTAATGTGCTACTATGTGCAAACCCACACCTGCACAATTGACATTTGTCTGCATTAGAACATTAACGTCACATCTATTGTTTTTTTTCTATTCTGATTGTCCTGAGAGTGAGCAGCACAAGACTTCAGTACCACAGGCTGTTAGTAGGTGTCCAAAGATTAAAAAGGGGCATCTACAATGTATCACAATGACACAGCAAACAAATGATGACATACTTTGGAGAATATTTAATAAATAATGCAGAATTTATATAATTTAGACTATATTATTAAATTCTATAACATATTATATTTAATTTAAGAAGGACTACAATGGCACATACAACCAGTGACACAAATGCAGTGCCACAGCAATGCATGCAATAAATGACATCTAAGACGGTAATGATACAGCTCATCATGAAAAGCATGTATAATCTCAAACATATCTGTATGATTTTATTTGTTAAAGAAAACTATGTTTATGCACCATTTTCCACACCAGCAATGTTTTCCTTAATGAATAACAGGGCACACTATAGGGAATTTAAATATTTAATTTTTCAAACATTCATTGAGTAAGCCTTTGCTTGAAACACAGAATTTGTTGCTTTTAGAGGGGGGGCTCATTTCAAGATGGCTTCTGTATTGCCCAAAAGAGTCCCTTCCACAAAATACCTCACAAAATAGAAGGACTTCCTAGGATGCAGAATTATACACCAAACATGCAATAACATGAGGTGGGAGAGTTTTACCTCTCTGAAGCCATTGTATGTGTAAGCCTTAGAAGAGTGGTAACAAACGCTGTGGCAGACAGCAGCACTGTTAAGCCTGACCTAAAATGAAAGGGTGGATGTAATTATTTACATGCTGTTTAAACTAATCTCTTAGCCTCCTGAACACGTATTACGTTCCCTGGTGGGCAATGTCAGAAGCCTGCAAGGATATGGAGATAGTTATGCTGAGATACTCACAATCTAGCAACTTTTATGACCCCTCCCTTGAGCTATAAGAACTGACATTGCTCCAGCTTTTCTGCTCCTTCAGTTGTATATTCTCTTGTAAAATCTCTAAATTTAACAAAAACATAGGCTTTTCAGGCACTTGCAGGGCTCTGACAGAATCACTCATGCCAGGTGCCTTTACATGTGCAAGGCACAATCTCACTAGTGCTGGCTCTTAAGAGGCATAGGTTTGTTTGAAGCTTGTTGGGTTAATGTGCCAGTAGCAGATATCTGTGTGCAATATGTTGGCCTAAAGGTTCAACTCCAGCAGATGCAAGACAGCCTTTCATTTCTCAGAATGATTGCTGTACTTTCATTGGGACACCAAAAGCTCTTCTATATTTTCATGGGATAGAAAGAAGACATCCCACCAAGACTGTCATAATAATAATGGGGCAATGCAGCAATCATTTTTATGCTTGATTTACTGTTCATCGGACAGTTACGATAGGCCTGCTACATTATAATGGAAGATTACTAATACTTCTAAGGACAGAACTTTATTAGGAAAGTGTCAAAACTTCCAAGAAGTGCTACTATATTTGTAACAGGTCACCTTTTGAATGTTTCGGAGATATCACAATACATCACATTAGATAGGTCTGCCATGTCTCAAAAGTGTTGTCATAGTCTTCAGAGGGCATTACCACAGCATCTAGCCAATTGGTCTTGCACTTTGAATTCGAGAGTACAGGAAAGTATGTGTAGTGTTGTCCATTATGATGCCACTTTTCGAAAATCTCAGCAAAGAGGTCAAAGAATGAATAAACATGATGGCCGAACTTCTTTCTCACCTTTCTGAGCTGTTTTTATGCACATTGATATAGTTTGCACATATTATCTTTCAGGACGTACATCCATCTCCATACCAGACATGTGACGCACAAATCTATTGACTTTTCAGAAATATTCTCTTTAGGACAGCCAAGTGTTTTTAGATTAATATTTACCCCATTTTTGTTCAGTATCCAGGCCCATTTTCAGGGCAACTAGTTACCTATGGTTCTCATCTCCATATGTGATTTGATTCTTCATAATGCACAGCACACTGAGTAACAGTAGCACACTAGGTGCCCACATCTTTTACTCTTGTGAAATATGGTTGAAGAGTCATTCCCCTAGCTAGTCGGTAACGTAGGTGATCTTAACTGTGACTGTGTTGTCTGTACTGAACAACACATACACCAGTTGACTTGTCATGCAGGTGCAGTGCATGTAGCAGTGCATGTAGCTAATTTGTTTGGGAATGTTGCAAACACATTTTTCCAATGGGTGATCACAGGGCACCCCCATTATGTGCACCAGGGCAGTACAGGAGCATAACACGTGACAGTCTAAATGTTACACACACACACACAAAGGGCAATAGCTCAAAGCTATTGCTATCAGCGATCTTTAACCTGTTCTGTGATGGATTCCCTTCTGTCTTATTTTCTGATTTAATAGTTTATGTGGTATTAGAGCAATATTTAATATATGATTTAAAAAAAGACCTCCTTTTTGCATGATCACCCCATTTGTTTTGGACTGATGCTATTGTTTTTTCCACCCTGTACACTGGGACCCTGCCAACCAGGCCACAGTACATGTGCCCTGACCCCTCAAAGTTTGTCAAATTGACTAAAAATCCTAATTGGCACATTTAACTTCCCTGTAAGTCCCTAGTATATGGTACCTAGTGTACCCAGGGCCTGTAAGTTCAATGTCACTAGAGGACAGCAGCACTTATTGTGCCACCACTAAAGTGACCATGCAAAACATGGCTCTAGGCCTGCCACAGTAGCCTTGCATGGCAGTTTTAAAACTGCCATTTCAACCTGTTAAAATCACTCTTTTTGACAGGCCTAAACCTTGCTTTTTAATATTTATGTCATGCCTAAGGTAGGCCCTAAACAGCCACAGGGTAGGCTGCATGATATTTTAAAACAGCAGGACATATGTGGTTTTGTTATACATGTCCCAGAGGTGAAAAATCTCTAAAGTGGTTTTTCACTGTGGCAAGGCTAACTCTCCCATAGAAGAGCACTGGGTTACATCATAACACATTATAACACATTTGGCAATAGCCACAACTATGGT
>CAWUFW010024973.1:0-51719 GCA_963921515.1 Calotriton arnoldi | reverse complement strand
ACAAAGTCTTGGCAGTAAAGCGCGCTCTCAGTAATGCACAACTCCGACAAGGTAAGTATCCACCGTTTATTCCACAACGCGTTTCGATTCACAAGGAATCTTGATCACGTGAAACGTACACCCAAACAGAGAGACTGAAATAGCCTGACAGTGTGGAGAGAGAAAAAGGACCAATGCAAGGTACATGGCGGACATGTTGGAGTGGTATCAAACATGTAGAATAAACGTAAAATACATTGAACTACACATATATACAATGTAAAATACAATTGAGACCCCCCCCCCCCACACAAAAACACACAAAGTAACACGGAAATAAGAATATAAAGCGTAATGCTAACTCAAAGTAATGCACAGATCGTTCTCATTCAGTCCTGGCACTTCAAGTCTGCCCAGAACAACGAAAGAAAACTTTATCAGTATCTGTTCGTTGACAATTACGTTGTCTGGCTATCCTACCGGCACCACATGAGCATATGATAGTAATGCCCACATCCTGGTCCAAGTGGACTGAGACAAACTACGGCACGTGCCGAAAAAAGATGATGTTACTGCCTAATAGGCAAATTCCTTATATGAGTGCCAACAACAAGTGCATACCTGCGCATATCGTGCGGTAAATTTATCTCATCACCGCAGGCTCCCCCAGGTAAGTAAATAGGAGAACTCCAGCCACTAAAATTGTGTCAAATGTGCAAGTGCCCCGGTCACGTGTGAAACAGTCAAGTTATGTACAGGTGAGGTATAAGTACCAACACAGGACGAAAACAAGACAAAACCAAACAAAATACCGGGCAAGTGCCCCAAGCCTGGTGAGATAAAAAAGTCCATCCAAAACCGCTGTCCTACTATAGTTGACATGGAGACAGCCCTGTCCCCAGCTGCTTCATACGCACACATACAGGATACAGTCTCTCTTATGTGGTGATGTGCCCATAGGGAAAAAGGGTAGGCGGCCCGTGCAGGTGATTACAGGTGAGTGGGCCCCTTCCTTTCCTCCTGTGTAAGAAAAAGAACAGAAAAAGTGAAAGTTAAAAAAGTGTAGACACATGGTATCCACAACAAGTAAAATGGGATACTGTAATAACATGACAAGCAAAAATCTTGGATATTGCTGTTCTAATGCTGTAGGGGGAAGAGAAAAACAACAACATGTATATAAAGTATAAAAGGTGCAAGGGAGCACACATGTTGTGCATGCCCATAGGCCCATCACGACTGAAAATCCAGCAGTAAAGAGAGATAAGAATGAAAGAAAGAAAAGAGGAGAAAGTTCCTCAAAGGACATATAGGAGATTGGTAAGCTCTAAGTTGTGTACTGTGCAGGGAACTGGTCCTATTTGAGGTGTATTGCTAGTTCCTCGTCCTGGTTAAGTCCCCCAGGGGCCTTTGTTTGGAAGTTGATGATGTATTTCGACTCGGTTTGTCTCAGTGTGAGAACCCTGTTACCACCCCGGGGTTCTCTGTTCACTTGCTCTAGGATGAAGAAACATAAGCTACATGCGTTGGAAAAGGGTTTATCCTGAAAATGACGTGCTACAGGGTATTTTTGATCACGATTGGTAATTGCTCTATAGTGTTCTAGAATGCGTTTTTTGGCCATGAGTGTGGTGCTACCAATGTACCAAAGTTTACATGTGCACTCTATGGCACACACGACAAAAGTAGAGCTGCATGTAAGGAATTGTGATATTTCCATATCCACCCGTTGTACTCAACGTGGTTGCGGAATTTGCTGTTTTTACAAGCCTTACAATGACCACAGGGGAAAAAACCCTTGAGACCATGTAGGTTTCTGTCTGGATAGATGGTAATATCGCTATGTACTAACAGATCCCGGACACTTTTACTTCTCCTGTATGTAACGTTCGGCCTATTGGGTAAGGTGTCACCGATGATGTTGTCGGTTTTAAGTATATTCCAATTTTGTGTCAAAATGCGCTTAATGTCCCTGGAATCTGAACTGAAAGTCATGATCATCCTGGTGTTTCCTCCATCATTGTCAATGTGTGAAGCGGGTATATCAGCAATAGTCAGAGATCTGTCCATAGCGTCAGCTCTCTCCTTTGCTTTTTTGAGCACCCAGTTTGGATAACCCCTCTCCCTGAAACGTTCAACCATAGTGTCCCTTTCCAATTGGTATGCCTCATCAGTATTACAATTTCTCTTAGCCCTCAGCAGCTCGCCATAGGGGATACTCCATTTAAGAGCCTCTGGATGGCTGCTGAGGGCATGGAGAACACTGTTACCTGCTGTAGATTTCCTATACAGAGCTGTGTGGACTTGTTTGTTTTTTATCTCTAAGCTGACATCTAAGTATTCAGTTTTCTTGTCACTTATGCTGCCACTCAGCTTGATGTTCCGATCATTGACATTGAGTTTGTCAATGAACGATTGAGCCTCCTGTCGGGGACCTACCCAGATAATAAACAAGTCATCGATGTAGCGTAGCCACATCGATACATGATTGAGGTCACTCTGGTAATTGGGGTCAGAGAAGATGTCTTCCTCCCAGCTTCCCATGAACAAATTGGCAAAGCTGGGAGCAAAGCAAGATCCCATGGCGGTCCCAGTTGTTTGTCGGTACAGGGTACCATTGAACATGAAGATATTGTTCTTGAGACAGTAGTCTATCATCTCCAAGATCATCCTGCTATGTTCATAGAATCTCAAAGGTCTGGTGTTGAGATAATGTGTGCATGCCTCAAGTCCTTGCTGGTGGTCTATGATAGTATAAAGACTGTGTACATCAAGGTAGATGAACCAATGGTCATCCCCCCACTGCATATTCAGTATTCTTGTGAGAAAGTCCTTGGTGTCCCTGATGTAGCTCCTAAGTGTACTAACATGGTCCCTAAGAAAATGATCCACATATTTAGAAATATGTTATGCTACACTCCCCCGTGAAGAAACAATCGGTCGCCCTGGGGGGTTGCAGGGGTCCTTGTGTACCTTCGGTAGGAGGTAAAGGACAGGGAGTACGGGATGATCCTTCTTTAAATAACAACATTCCTCCCATTCGAGAACACCCTTATCTCTCCATAAAGAAAGCAAATCCCAGATGGCAGTAAATGCTGGTATTGTAATCATCCATGCTAATAGGCACATAGAAATTGATGTCATCTAATTGTCTGTGTGCCTCAGCTATGTATAGATCTCTGTCCAAAATGACAACATTGCCACCCTTGTCCGCTGGACGGATAACAATGCTATCATCCTCAGAGAGAGATCTAAGTGTTTGTCTCTGTTCTGATGTGAGGTTGTTGTCACCATTGTGTCCCCTTCTGTTTGTTTGATGTCTGAATTTGTTAATTGCTCTCCCGACACACTCCTGGAATGTATCAATGCTATCGTGAGGTAAACTAGGCAAAAATGTAGACTTGGGCTTAAAGCCCGAGGAAGCCGCGGCATCAGTCCTGATGTCGTGTTCAGCCAGTCTTTGTGTGGTACTGATGGTAGGATCAGATCCATCATCGTCTAGGTCTAATTCGATCATTGTGATCAGAGTGTCAATGTCGCCTATATTGAGACCTGCCTGTCCTGTGGCGGTGCTGGCGATAGTGTCCCTACATATGCCTGTCCTCTTAATTGTATGCCATTTGTTAAGTTTCAATTTGCGGACATATTTGAAAAGGTCAATTCTGGCACTCGTGTAGTTAAAGGGATAGGAGGGACAGAAAGAGAGTCCTAAACATAACGTTTGTTTTTCAACTTCGTTCATGGGTCTTTTAGAAAGATTGATAATAGTTCTATTAACCGTGGTTAAATCCATTAAAAGGCTTTCCTGGCGCGTGTTTGTCTGCTTCCCATGCCGCCACGTCCTCTGCCTCTTCTGCCACCGTTGTCGGATTCTTGCCTGTCTGTTCCTCTGTTTCCTCGTCCCCTGCCTCGTCCTCGCCCTCTCTGTCCCCTTGTTTTTGGGATCGGGGTGTCCCTTGTAGTCTGACGACCCCGGCGCAGGGTCCGATACTCGTCTAAAAAAGTCAGTGTTCGTGTACTTCTTTCTTCCACTGGGGCATTGTTCACTGACACATCCGATTCACTCCCGCTGGCCGTTGATCCTTCTATGGTTGTTGGTTCCATGTTGTTTATAGCAGTGTCCTCTACTGTAGCCTGCTGGCTGTAAAGGTGGTCATATTTCCTGCTAAATGTCAAAATCCTGCCGCTTTCGTAATCCCCATAATCACGATTGAGCTTCCTTTGTTTGCGCGCTTTAATGTCCTCCTCATATTTTTTGAGGCGATCTTTCATGCTCATGAGAGATTTACTCAATGTTTCTTTCTCTACCTGTTTAGTTAGATCCTCCATAAGTTCTTTAATTTGTTCTAAAATCCCTTCACGATCCAACCACGCATACTTAATCAGAATTTCCAACATTCTTTTAGAGCTTTGTGAGGAGTTTACAGACCACTCCTCAAGCATTTTTGGATTTGGTATCTCATATGTGGGGGTCGTAAAAATTCTCAGACCTCTTGGTGCCATAGCTTGATCCACATAGTTCTGTAATGATATGGCTTCCCACCATTTGGATACTTCTGCCCTTTTAAGTTTTTCAAGTTTGCGTAGTTTATCCTCAATGGGTTGTGTGGGATTAGTTGTGTTGCCACTTTGGACTGGTGGCATTGGTTTCCTCGTGAAGATGGCCCGGGCAGCTTCCCTTCGTTCTTCCTCTTCCTCCATAGTACACTTTGCTCAGTGGACTAATATTTCAAAAAACGGAGTATGTGCATTCCCCCTATAAAATAACAGGTTCTCTCTGCCTTATACAGTCTGAACCCCAAAAACAAATCTGTGGGCGTCGACTGGGAATAAGTGACTGACGTGAGGCGGGAACGTGAGAAGGTGATCCTAACTCGAATCGGGGAAAATGTGTGTGCCCAAGACTTGGGCAATTGAAGAGATACTGGAGGTTCCGCGGTCCATCAAAGCCCCCGCTGCCCTGGGAAATGGAGATGACGCCCACCCTCCGATTGGCGTCACAACCCCCTCGCACTAGGGACGGAAAGCGCTGACTCCCGCTTACCTCTCAGTTTCTCCCTCCGATCTCGTTCCTCTCGCACGTAGTCGTCTACTACCAAGTAGGTAACGGCCGGTCCAACTGCAGTCCTCAATCAAAATCCCGCAAAGAAAGCTCCTTCCGGACTGTCTGGGACCCAAGGAGAGTGGCGCACACGCCGGCGGAGCACACCGGGCATAAAGTATTCACAAAGTCTTGGCAGTAAAGCGCGCTCTCAGTAATGCACAACTCCGACAAGGTAAGTATCCACTGTTTATTCCACAACGCGTTTCGATTCACAAGGAATCTTGATCATGTGAAACATTTTGGAGAGAGATCTATACATAGCTGAGGCACACAGACAATTAGATGACATCAATTTCTATGTGCCTATTAGCATGGATGATTACAATACCAGCATTACTGCCATCTGGGATTTGCTTTCTTTATGGAGAGATAAGGGTGTTCTCGAATGGGAGGAATTTTGTTATTTAAAGAAGGATCATCCCGTACTCCCTGTCCTTTACCTCCTACCGAAGGTACACAAGGACCCCTGCAACCCCCCAGGGCGACCGATTGTTTCTTCACGGGGGAGTGTAGCAGAACATATTTCTAAATATGTGGATCATTTTCTTAGGGACCATGTTAGTACACTTAGGAGCTAAATCAGGGACACCAAGGACTTTCTCACAAGAATACTGAATATGCAGTGGGGGGATGACCATTGGTTCATCACCCTTGATGTACACAGTCTTTATACTATCATAGACCACCAGCAAGGACTTGAGGCATGCGCACATTATCTCAACACCAGACCTTTGAGATTCTATGAACATAGCAGGATGATCTTGGAGATGATAGACTACTGTCTCAAGAACAATATCTTCATGTTCAATGGTACCCTGTACCGAGAAACAACTGGGACCGCCATGGGATCTTGCTTTGCTCCCAGCTTTTCCAATTTGTTCATGGGAAGCTGGGAGGAAGACATCTTCTCTGACCCCAATTACCAGAGTGACCTCAATCATGTATCGATGTGGCTACGCTACATCGATGACTTGTTTATTATCTGGGTAGGTCCCCGACAGGAGGCTCAATCGTTCATTGACAAACTCAATGTCAATGATCGGAACATCAAGCTGAGTGGCAGCATAAGTGACAAGAAAACTGAATACTTAGATGTCAGCTTAGAGATAAAAAACAAACAAGTCCACACAGCTCTGTATAGGAAATCTACAGCAGGTAACCGTGTTCTCCATGCCCTCAGCAGCCATCCAGAGGCTCTTAAATGGAGTATCCCCTATGGCGAGCTGCTGAGGGCTAAGAGAAATTGTAATACTGATGAGGCATACCAATTGGAAAGGGACACTATGATTGAACGTTTCAGGGAGAGGGGTTATCCTAACTGGGTGCTCAAAAAAGCAAAGGAGAGAGCTGACGCTATGGACAGATCTCTGACTATTGCTGATATACCCGCTTCACACATTGACAATGATGGAGGAAACACCAGGATGATCATGACTTTCAGTTCAGATTCCAGGGACATTAAGCGCATTTTGACACAAAATTGGAATATACTCAAAACCGACAACATCATCGGTGACACCTTACCCAATATGCTGAACGTTACATACAGGAGAGGTAAAAGTGTCAGGGATCTGTTAGTACATAGCGATATTACCATCTATCCAGACAGAAACCTACATGGTCTCAAGGGTTTTTCCCCTGTGGTCATTGTAAGGCTTGTAAAAACAGCAAATTCCGCAACCATGTTGAGTACAACGGGGTGGATATGGAAATATCACAATTCCTTACATGCAGCTCTACTTTTGTCGTGTATGCCATAGAATGCACATGTAAACTTTGGTACATTGGTAGCACCACACTCATGGCCAAAAAACGCATTCTAGAACACTATAGAGCAATTACCAATCGTGATCAAAAATACCCTGTAGCACGTCATTTTCAGGATAAACACTTTTCCAACGCATGTAGCTTATGTTTCTTCATCCTAGAGCAAGTGAACAGAGAACCCCGGGGTGGTAACAGGGTTCTCACACTGCGACAAAGGGAGTCGAAATACATCATCAACTTCCAAACAAAGGCCCCTGGGGGACTTAACCAGGACGAGGAACTAGCAATACACCTCAAATAGGACCAGTTCCCTGCACAGTACACAACTTAGAGCTTACCAATCTCCTATATGTCCTTTGAGGAACGTTCTCCTCTTTTCTTTCTTTCATTCTTATCTTATCTCTCTTTACTGCTGGATTTTCAGTCGTGATGGGCCTATGGGCATGCACAACATGTGTGCTCCCTTGCACCTTTTATACTTTATATACATGTTGTTGTTTTTCTCTTCCCCCTACAGCATTAGAACAGCAATATCCAAGATTTTTGCTTGTCATGTTATTACAGTATTCCATTTTACTTGTTGTGGATACCATGTGTCTACACTTTTTTAACTTTCACTTTTTCTGTTCTTTTCTTACACAGGAGGAAAGGAAGGGGCCCACTCACCTGTAATCACCTGCACGGGCCGCCTACCCTTTTTCCCTATGGGCACATCACCACATAAGAGAGACTGTATCCTGTATGTGTGCGTATGAAGCAGCTGGGGACAGGGCTCTGTCTCCATGTCAACTATAGTAGGACAGCGGTTTTGGATGGACTTTTTTTTTTTTATCTCACCAGGCTTGGGGCACTTGCCCGGTATTTTGTTTGGTTTTGTCTTGTTTTCGTCCTGTGTTGGTACTTATACCTCACCTGTACATAACTTGACTGTTTCACACGTGACCGGGGCACTTGCACATTTGACACAATTTTAGTGGCTGGAGTTCTCCTATTTACTTACCTGGGTGAGCCTGCGGTGATTAGATAAATTTACCGCACGATATGCGCAGGTATGCACTTGTTGTTGGCACTCATATAAGGAATTTGCCTATTAGGCAGTAACCGTTACAAAAAGGGTAAACCCAAAATAGTCACTGGGACCTGGGTATAGGACAGTACAATAGTAAGTGGTCCCAGCAAAATAACATTCAACAGTAATAATAAAAATAAACAAAATTGGAAGAACTTAGAAAACACGTTTATGCAATTGGTCAGTGTTATTTAATCACACTGAACATAAAAGAATTGTAATTGCAAAAACTTTATATACAATACTGACAAGAGTGCCCAGAAAAAGCGGGGAAAGAAAGTTTCCGGAAAAGTAAGTGATTCAAGTGAGGGTAGCGGGGGGGTGTGAAGCAAGAATATTGTGTAAATCACTTAGAATAATATACATAAAATAATGGCACATCATTTAGCCAACAACTTCACAATTCTATAGTCCGTATATAGTATAAAGCCATGTATAGAAATCACAGTCACATCATTGCTATCGATTGTACTGGCAAGCTAGATAAGTGTCGACGTTTCGACCCCCAATACAAGGTGTAGGTTCTTGTAATCCTTACAGGGGGTCTTCCTCAGGACTGAAGTGAGGGAAAAGGGAGGGCACCTAAGAATTAATTACAAAAAATATATTAACTTAATACACGAATAAAACTAATCCTAAGAGATAAAAAACGCAAAGGGCAAAAGTCCCTTATATTTACCATGAAAAAACCCACAGCGGGGGCTGATGTAAGAATATAGGCCTCGTAGGCTCCAAACACAAGAGAGCGGAAAACAGCACCTAAAAGAATAAGGTGCATGTATGAATAACCACCTATATATTGTGGTTAAAGTACAATCATTGTACCAATATAATAAATCGAAATACCTTATTTAAAAGTGAAAAAGTACAATTCTTTCCTCTTCAAAATATACTCTCTAAAGAGAGCCAGACTCCTTGGTTTATTTATTTGCGCATTAATCTGAAAAACATGAAAAGAGGAACTTTCTTTCCCCGCTTTTTCTGGGCACTCTTGTCAGTATTGTATATAAAGTTTTTGCAATTACAATTCTTTTATGTTCAGTGTGATTAAATAACACTGACCAATTGCATAAACGTGTTTTCTAAGTTCTTCCAATTTTGTTTATTTTTATTATTACGGTTGAATGTTATTTTGCTGGGACCACTTACTATTGTACTATTAGGCAGTAACATCATCTTTTTTCGGCACGTGCCGTAGTTTGTCTCAGTCCACTTGGACCAGAATGTGGACATTACTATCATATGCTCATGTGGTGCCGGTAGGATAGCCAGACAACGTAATTGTCAATGAACAGATACTGATAACGTTTTCTTTCGTTGTTCTGGGCAGACTTGAAGTGCCAGGACTGAATGAGAACGATCTGTGCATTACTTTGAGTTAGCATTATGCTTTATATTCTTATTTCCGTGTCACTTTGTGTTTTTGTGTGGGGGGGTCTCAATTGTATTTTACATTGTATATATGTGTAGTTCAATGTATTTTACGTTTATTCTACACGTTTGATACCACTCCAACATGTCCGCCATGTACCTTGCATTGGTCCTTTTTCTCTCTCCACACTGTCAGGCTATTTCAGTCTCTCTGTTTGGGTGTACGTTTCACGTGATCAAGATTCCTTGTGAATCGAAACGCGTTGTGGAATAAACGGTGGATACTTACCTTGTCGGAGTTGTGCATTACTGAGAGCGCGCTTTACTGCCAAGACTGTGACTACTTTATGCCCGGTGTGCTCCGCCGGCGTGTGCGCCACTCTCCTTGGGTCCCAGACAGTCCGGAAGGAGCTTTCTTTGCGGGATATATATATAATCTTGTTTCTAAAACGTTTGTTTTTATCTTATTTCAACACCTGACTATAACTTCACTTTAACCTTTGTTTTGTTTTAGGCGATGTTGGTAAATTTCTAGGGTTTTTTAACATAAGCCAAGCTCTTATTAGCATATCTAATTATTATTAGTTATACGCAAGTCAGAGTTTCCATAGGAAGAGAGTTTTTTGTTTTGCTTATAACTTCGGCAGTTTGACTAACCTACACGAAACTGTCCCAAAAAAGTTTATCCACTGCAACTCTTTCCTGGAACGTTTTGGGGTAATTCATCAAGCGGATGGCTGAGAAAAAGGTGGGGGGAGGAGGGTCCAAAATGCAATGTGCCCCTGGAATTTACATAGAGATTTTTGAACAGCGATACAGAGG
Organism: Calotriton arnoldi; assembly: GCA_963921515.1. Taxonomy (NCBI): domain Eukaryota; kingdom Metazoa; phylum Chordata; class Amphibia; order Caudata; family Salamandridae; genus Calotriton; species Calotriton arnoldi. Next base: position 41,607 of record CAWUFW010024973.1, on the reverse strand, counting down.
AAACAGCTGAACAGTATTACATCAAATTTGGAGGAAAGCTAGATCGTTACTCAGAAAGCGTGTGTTTTTTAAACATGGTGTCAAAGTGTTCAGCTATTTCTGAGAAAGTAAGGTTGAAAAAAATAGCGATATATAGTGTTGCAAGAGCAGCGCTGGAAAATTAGGCATACTGATTGGCTGGTCAATTACAGGACTCGGAAACTCAGTTTCTTACGTTAAAAAACCTTTGAAAATCACTGAAATAAACAAAGGTTTAAATGGTGTAATACACAGGTCTTCTAATAATAAAAGAACTACCACTATAAAGCAAAAAAACACTGAAATTTACTAGTAATACATAAGTGACCCAAGTATAACTTGCACCGCTATGATGCAATGTTTATGACATCACATATTACATCATTGATTACATCTAAAATCCATGGTGGTGCAAGTTATACTTAGGTTAGTTATGAATAATTGGTGAATTTCAGTGATTTTTTGGTTTTATAACAGTTTTTTTTTTATTATCAGAAGAAATATGTAGAAATCCACTTTAGCATTTTTCAGTTAATTTTTAAGGTTTTTGTAACTCAAGCTAAAACTTTAGTACCTTAGTTACGTACGACTCCACTTTTCAAATCATATATATCAAAATGTGGAAAGGGATGCTGTACTTATGCATCTGTCTCACTCTTTTATTTTGTAGCCCCTTCGAAACACATTATGCTTCCAATGACTAAACACCCACACGTTCGCTCACATTTTTCAGCCTTCTGGTTTCATGCCTGCATTAACAGCTCCATGCTCATTTCTCATTTACTTCAGCCGGCTCTTCAGGAAAGGCTTTAAATTCAACTACTCCTATTCCAACAAAATGGCATTCAAGTGTGCCTCACTGTTGTCAGGAATACAAAATGTTAGCGTTCAATGTGATCACTAGACATCTTTGCAGACACTGCAATTGACTACTAGGGAGTTAATTGAAAGCCTGCTGCTGGTATTGGGAATAAATGAATGGCACTGCATGTCAGAATCTTTTACTGACATGGATGAGACAGATATTTGAGAACTCAAAGAAAATATGTCTTTATTTTAGTATTCTAGAGCACTGACCATAATTTCCATGACAAAATATACCCATTATTTTCTTCATTTCTAAAGAAAATGATTCAGGGTGTTCTCAGGTGTGCCACAGTTTTCTCATAAATACAGAATATTAGAGCTCTAGTTGTTCCTTAGAACACTGTGGGAGGCTGCAGTACAATACTGGGGAATCAGCTGCCAGGCTACTTTAGCTTAAATATGCTCTCATTTGAGCTTCTGGAGCACCGTCCATAATCTCTAAGAGAAAATCATAAGATAAAACAGTTTTCTCACAAACATAGTTCCCATACATGCCAACATTTTAAAAAACTGTGAGAATGTATTTTGACCATTGGCTTATATTGTGGCAGAGGCAATTTTAGGTGGGAGCCACCTAAATAAAGCCATTTTTTGCTTCAAGAATTGGGAGACTCCCAATTCTTGAAGTAAAAAATGGTCTGAAACTGTCTGAAACTGGTCTATCAGCAAGTATGTGGTTCATTAAATTCCAGCACAGGAACAGCATTCTTCAAAAGGGTAAAATCACCTTAGAACACACCACAGTTCCTTAAAATTAGTATGATACTACCAGCAAATGATTTATATTCTGAGTATAATCTGTTATTGCACTTTATATGTCCTCCTTTTTGTGATCCTCAAAAACAGGCCTGCTCTACAATACATATCACAGAGAACATATTGTTCAGGCTGTGACAAGTCAATGAGGATTGAGGAGTCCTCTTTAAAGTGGCTAATCTAGACACTAACAGTCCAGATATACATTTTGTAATCCCTTCATGACCACCCCAAGCACCTCTTTAAACACAATTGTTTCGAAAATGACTGAATGGATTTACACCAAATCACAAAAGGCACGCTTTAAATTACTAACTAATATGCCAAATTTGGGGTAATTCTGTTCAGCAGTTTTTTCTGTATCGCTCCTCAGAATTTCCTATGGAAATTAACATGGGGATTCAATGTTTTGGGATCCTCCCCTTTTTTCTTGACCCCACCTCCTTCCTGACGGATCGGCGCAAAACGTTCCATGAAGGAGCTGAGGAGGATGAACTTAGTTTCTGGAACGTTTCGTGAAGGTTGGTCAAACAGTGCCAAAGTCATTGACAAAACAAAAAATGCTCTTCCTATGGAAACTCTGACCTAACTAACTATACAGTGGCGACCTCTGTGATGTTATATATTATCTTCTGACATTGGAGGTAGACATCCCATTCTAACATAGTTAGGTGAGAACTCCATAAATCTATGATAGGCCAGCTTTGGCTGCATTTTTTCTGTAGAAAACAAACTACAGTATCATATTAAAAGCAAACCACTTTGCAGCATCTTGCTTTAGAAATGTGATATATAGTTAACATAACCTGAAAAGCTGCGGCATCTGATGAGAAAATGAAGGGAAAGATGCCGGTTAGGTCAAAAGTGCATAATATGAACTCAGAGTACACTGTAGCTTTAAGGAAACTAGCAGCCTCCATTACCCAGCATGCACTGTACTGGCAGTTTGCCTCAGTTCATTTTGTATGGGAGAATATGACGTATCGAAAGATATGATGGCAAGAAGAATATAACTTACATGGACAACCAGGGAGGAGGGAGGGTTGTTTAGGACTTCAGTGAGAATACCTACGATGTAGAACTAGGATTACAAGTAACATTTCCTTCTGCATGGTAGGATTCTCACTGATAGAAATTAACATAGAATAGATTAGCAAGCATAGCCCCACTACATGGTTGTCAATGAAAGGAGAAATGTTTTTCTAACTAAAGGCAGGTGGTACAGTTGTGACAAGCTTTGGGTAGGCTAACTCAACAAATAGCATACAGTCGCCTTGTTGTGAGATTACATAGGCCCCGGGCACAAACACTTTCATTTTACATGCTCACGTTTAAAGTTGACATCTTTTTAAACAATGACTTTTAGCACACATTTGCTTGCACACCCATATGGGATAATGTTCTCAGAAAATGGTTTGCCGACACTTATGCTTCTTCGTAGGCACATTATCAGGCCATGGAACATTCTGTAAAAAGATTAGGTACACTGCGCAAAATGGCGTTGCTTGTTGTCTGTTCGGCGACAGCTCTGGGGGAGGGAAAGGGGGGCGAATCAACAATGACAGCCGGATCAGAGCTCAGGCTCAGAAATAAATGGGCCCAGTTTGTTATATAAACTACACTAAGCCTTTGTTTAGACAGAGGAGCATTTCAATGGGTTGTTGAGGTCGCCCCATGGCAGAATTATAGCCCAGGTGAATCCTGTCACTATCCTGAGAAGCATGGCGACCTGTTCTATACCAAAACTGGCTACCAGTTGACAAACACCCGTAGGTAAATGGGGAGTAAGAAGGTATTCTGGGGAAGGTATTCTGGCAGATCCGCACAACCTATGCTTTATAGGATAGGCAGCGCTAGGTAGGAGTACAATTATATGTATTCATATAATCAATACAAATGCACAATGGTTGAATTGTTCATCTTTTTCACCACTCTTGTAATGCTGGTTACAATGCTGTGTTTTCTTTTATTAATCATTGCAGCGCACGCATTTTACACAAGAGTCCAATTGCTTCAATAAATATGTGAAAAACCAAATTGTGTACTTCTTGTGTCTCCCTTTGGGCATGCCTGAGTTAACAAAAGTGTAGATCTGTTTCCACGATTTCCTTGAAGGATCAGGGTTGTCCTGTTCTGAGGTTGCAGACATCGTCTTGTAAGGTTTAGAGGTCCAGATGGCGCACTGTGAGCTAGCCCAGAAATTAGGTCAACATAGTCTGATGGTATGCGTGGACTCAGTCCAGTTTTGATGCTTGTGTTGCCCAAACGCACAGTCCTACTGAAATCGTAGGAACCGTACGACAACCTGACCCACCAGTGTGTCAGCTCAAGAATCTTTATCAAGATGGTAATGTCTGATGAAAGTATGAGTAGATTTCCAGATTGCTGCCTAACATATTTCAGAAAGGGAAACAATTTTGACCCAGGCAGTGGACAACACTTTTCCTCAAGTAGAATGTGCTTAGGAGCTACAAAGCAAAGGTTTTTTTGCTAGATGGTAAAAACATGTAATACAGTAGACAATCCATCAAGCAACAGTCTGCTTGAAGGACGTCAGTCCTGTCCATAGAGGACCGTAATTTACAAAAGGATAGTTTGTCTTTCTGATGGTTTTAGTTTTATCTATATAATATTTTAGGACTCTTTCGAGGTCTAATGAATGTAAAGATCTCTCTGCTGGAGATGGTGGACTTGGGAAGAAAACTGAAATAGTTTGGTTAACATGAAAATATGCTATAACCTCAGGTAGAAAAGAAGGATGGGTGCTTAACACTACCCTGTTTAGATGGAAAATCAAATAGGGCTCAATTGCAGATAAAAGGCTGTAGGTCACTAACTCTCCTTGCTCATGTAATTGTAACTCAAAAGCAACTTTCCACGAATGATGCTTCAATGAGGTCTTATGAAAAGGCTCAAAAGAAGGAGACATGAGTTTAGAAAGAACCAGATGTAACTCCCATAAAGAAGCAGGCTTTCAGACTGGAAGGCAGTGTTTTTAGTCCATGCAAAAAAAGGCTTTGATCACTGAGACTGGGAACAATGATCTCTGATTTGGGCCTTTAAGGAATAGCGGCTAGGTGAACCTTAATCAAAGAGAATTGAAACTTAGACTGTGACAAATGTAACAAGGAAGGATAACATACTAAAGGGATGAGAATAGATCTGGTTGTTAAGGCACCAAATCATAAATCACTTCAACTTTAAAGCCTAGGAGCTCCTGGTAGAAGGTCTCTTTGCTTCCTTTAGAACATTCATACAGTTTGGAGGTAGAGTTAAGCATCCATAATGTTTGATCTCAGTTGCCATGCAGCCAAATTCAAGTATTATAGGTTGGGATGAAGGATCTTCCCTCCGATCCTGGAGAGTAGATTGTGGTTGCATAACAGTTTCTTATGGGGTTTGAGCAATAGGTGAAGTAGCTTTGGAAACTAATACTGTCTCTTCCACTCTGGAGGTATGGTAACCAGGATGGCCATGGAGGGCCTTTTGAACTTCATGGTGACTGATGGTATTAGTGGTATCGGTGGAAAAGCATACACAAATCTGATCAATTCATCAAAAGAGTATTGCCCATTGACTGTGGTTCCCACATTCTGGATCCATGGTTTCGGTGTTTTGTATTTTATCCAGTGGCAAATACAACTATTACTGTGGAAAGCCATGTCTTGAAAGACAGAGTGCAAGATGACACTGTAAAGCATCCAATCATACTTTTCGTACACGAGTCTGCTGAATAGGTCTGCTTGATGATTTTAGAGAGCAAGGCAGATTTACCGCTTGAAGAGTTGACTTCCAACAATAGACTCCTTAACCGAGTTTCTCCAAGTAGTACATGGTGGTGGTATTGTCTGTCTGTAAGAGATCTCTCTGTTCGTAGTGCTGGTCAGAAAGCTCTGACTGCGAAGTGGAATGCCTTTAGCTCAAACACAATGATGCATTTTAGTTGCTAAAATGGTGAAAACTGATCCTAAATTGTGAGATTGTCTAAATGTATTCCGCACCTGGTGTGAGAGAAGTATTCGTTACTATGGTCTGAGTAGGAAGATCCTGATGCAATAGGACTCGTGTGAGTAAATTAGGTCTATTGAGCCACCACTCAAACGACTGCTGTGCTGGTTAATGCAGGTCGATTTTGTCTTCCCAGTTGCTGTGATGTTGTGATCATTGATCTGCCAAGCATTGTTGCAGTTTGTCTTATGTAGAGACAGGCATTGGGTATCCGAGAGATGCAAGAGGCCATGGACCCTAGGAAGGAGGTGACTTGCCTGTTAGCTTTGTGGCATGTAACAACTAATCAATCAATCAATCACAGAATTTGTAGAGCGCACTACTTACCCGCGAGGGTCTCAAGGCGCTGGGGAGAAAAAAGGGGGGGGGGGTGCTGCTACTGGTCGAACAGCCAGGTCTTGAGTAGCCTCCTGAAGGTCAGCAGGTCTAGTGACATTTGTGAGAAATGGAACACACTCTGCCCTCTGAGGTATCCACTTCTCTTCTGATGGTATTGTGAGATGCTCCCAAATTTGAACAAGAGAAGTAATTGATTTTTCTAGACTGATACATAGACCTAGTCAGTCTAATAATGCAGCATTGAAGTTGAAGTCCTTTTCCACTTGATATGCCTTAATCACCTAATAGCCTAAGTATGGGTAGATGAAGATTTTGTTTTTGGGAAGAATCACTTCTATACATTTTGAGAATGTGCTTGGAGCTGACTTAAGCTAAATAGTTAGACTTTGTACTGGTAGAGAGCTTTGCGGACAAGGAATCTGAGAAATCTTCTGTGATTTACGGCTATTTAGATGTGGAAATAAGCATCCCAAGGATCAACAGACCACATCCAGTCTCTTTTCATGAGCTGTGAATAGATCTGATGTGGTGCTAACATCCTGAACATTTCCATTTTGCTGTACTTGTTGGCTTGTCTCAGGTCTAATATGGGTCTGAATTCTCATTTGGTGCCTTTTTGAACGCCTAAAAATAGATGCCTTTTCCTCTTTGTGATGGAGGAACTGGTTCCATTGCTTTTTCTCGGAATAGCAATGTTATTCCCACTTTAAGATTTGTGTAGCTGGTGTTTTGGTGCTTGTTTCAGTGAAATCATGGGTCACGGAAACTTCAATTGGATGTTGTAACCACTGAATAATTTGTAAGATCCAGTTGTCCGTTGTTATTTTTCTTCGCTCTTCCGGGTGTTTTGCTAAATTCCCTCCCACTGGAGTGCTGAACCGATTGGATGGAGTGATTGACTCCTTGTGTCTTTTTGTGTGAGCCTAATTAACCCAGACTGAAGTCTCTATGATTGTTGTGGCTGTTGTCGTCTGCCACGACCTATGTTTCATGAGTTCTGGGGCTGATGTTGAGATTGGTGCTCCTGAGACTGCAGGACGTAACTCCATTAAGGGGGTAGAACCCTCTGCCACTGATGTTACCTTGTAAATTTAGAACAATAGAATTGTTTTTCCACTTCCAAGCTAGCTGCTTTTAAAGTCTCCAAATCCTTTTTCAATCTCTCCATTTCTTCATCTGCCTGCAGATCAAAGAGGATGGGGCCTGAAAATGGTAGAGTTATTATTTTTAATTGTGCGTCAGGTTTTAATGATGTGAGAGAAAGCCATGATACATGCTGCAGTGCATTACCATGACAAAATGTAGTCAACACTAGGTCGTCTGTGTCGATGGATGCACTTATCAACTAATTGAAGACAACATTGTCCTTCATTCAAGATGTCCAGGAAAATCTTGTTTTCTGTCTTTTGGCAGATCTTCTGTAAATGTGGATAAAGATTCCCAAATTGCTCTGTCATACTTGCCGAGAAGTGGGATCACTGGCTGACTTTAGTGTTGTTACTACTCATCCACAGACTTTCCTGCACTTTCCATCTTTTTGCTCTCGCTCTCCTATGGTACTGATGTATCTGGTGTGGATGGATGATTTTCACAGACAGCAGAGATTATAACAGTCAGGCTTTGGTTCTTGGCAAAGAAATACAGGATCTTGCTGCACAGGCTTGTATTTCTTAAGGAGGCGTGGAGTAGCTGATTTAAAGTGTTTGGTGTTAAGAACTTCTCTACCAGTTTGGTGAAGCTTGGACTAGTCGAAATATAGGTATTAGAAATGCTCTGCATTGTACAGCGTCCATTATGACTGAGATCGTGGCGTGAAGAAACTCTATCTATATATTAAGTTTTGGCCCACCTCTAATAAGAACTTCTTCGAAAGTCAAGAAATCATCCACTGAAGATGAACATAATGAAGGAGCCAGAGGTGAAGCCTGTATGTATGATGAATCAGAGGCATGATACCTGGATGTGCTGGGAGAGGTGGAGGGTGTTCTCCTGCATTTTCGGTCATGAGTAGATGGGTGATGAGGTGTTGTAGGCTCCGATAATCTCAGATCTAGTGGGATTGGTGTTCATTGTGGCAAAGGTGTTGCTGTAGCCAGAGGAGTAATGACCCAGTATGGCACAGGCGGTTCAGAAGGGATGGTACGCCCAGGGGCTGAATAGGTTTCTTCAATGGATCTTCTGCTGGAATGAACAGCTTTGGCCTCACTGGAAGAACAAGTTCTTTCATAAGAACAACTGTCAGTAAACAGAAGACACAGAATGGACTGAGACTGTTAAGTGCCTTCGACATTGATCTCCTTGACGCTGATCGCAGAGTCGATTAGGGAGAGAGAGATATTCACAGTGCAGAAATGTGATGGCGCCTCGGCGCTGAAGAAATTGCCATGGAGTATCTTGGCATCGAATGACGGTGCCATAGAGTTACTGTCATCAAATGTGTTGTCAGTGTTCGGTGATGCACCAGCATCATAGTTTGCTCCATTGCTGGTGTTGCTGTCGTGGAAAAAAAGGGGCATCTTGAAATCTAGGGCATGGACGTCAAGTGCAGTGGTACCGAAGAAGTAGTAAGTAATTGGTACGTGGGGTCTCGGAGTCGATGCTGTTGGAAGTGTAGAGGCCTTTGATGGCTGACATGTTGATGCTCAAGGCATCAATATTTCAGTGAAGTGTGGGAGTGCTTGGAGTGGTGATCGTGGTGTTTTCAGTGCTTTCGCTACCTGAACTCACTCTATAGGGGTCCGTTCTACACGAGAAGCCTGGTGTAGAGGGAGCCCCTTCTCTTTTCTGGCTCGTCCTTTCTTCCTCAGCCCAGAGTTCTTCAAATCTTTCTCTCACGCATGTCCCTTCCATGTCCTTCCGAGCCCTTGTTGTCATTTTCTGGTAAAAGCGGCAGTCCTTAATAGTGTGAGAGGGAGGCAAACAGACCACACATAGGTCATGAGGAGCTCAGAAGCAACCTTGTTTTTCTCACAGGAGGGGCATGTCACAAAAAGTGAAGGCATTTTGAAGGAAACAATATTCTCATAAGGTATGAAAACACAGGGAAAATGTTGAAGACTTCAGGAAATGTTGGGTAAAGGTGAGAAAAATGATTTTCAGAAGAAAAACCATCAAACAAAGCGGGTTGAAAACCCCTGAAGTGTTCAGAGATCCAGTCAGGACGACCCGTAAAAAAATAACAGAGGCTGTGAGGCAAACTGTCACCACAGTGCGTGCTGTGTAATGAAAGCTGCTGCTTTCCTTAAATGTACAGTGTATGGTGACTGCATAAAGTGCACTTCTGACCTGCCAGGCACCTCTCCCTTCATTATTCTCTTCGGCTACAGCAGCTTTTAAAGTTATGTTAACTATGTAACACATTGAATGCATCTAAGTCCTGTCTGTTCCCGCTGGCAGAAAGCAGAGTACAGACATTAACCCTTCCGATGAAATACCTGGGGGTAAGGGTGTGTAGGAGCCAAAAGGATGTACTCCAGGGTAATCTTGGACAGACACTGACATCTGCGAAGACCATTACAAGCTTCTGGGGCAGGCTGCCATTGCTGGTCATGGGTCGTGTCGCACTCGCAAAAATGGTGCTGCAGCCCAGATTTTGATACTACTTTGCAAATGCCCCCTCTCTTCCTCCCCCCCGCAAATTAACCACATTTTTATCCAAGACCTTTCCTTATTACTTTCGGAATTAATATGGGGGCGAGCAGGAGAAGAGTGGGCTTAGATCACCTATACTTTCCTATATATAAATGGGGTGGATTTGGAGTCCCTGACTTTGGAGCTGTGCTGCCAAGTAGAACGACTCAGTGTGGCACGTATTGTGAGCAATGAATAATTGTAGGCACTTAATCACACTCGCTTACAGAGCCATATGTACCATTAGTTCCAACCCTTTGACCTCACAAAGGAACAAATTGGAGAGACTTAGACGAGACCCTCACCAACTCCGAATAGAGCAGAGCTTTGCAATATGTGCATCACATTTTGATCAATGCTCGCCTGACACTCATTCAATTCAATTATATCCATAGGACATATTTAACACCTGCTGGTCATGTACATTGAGACCCCACTGACATACCCCAGATGTAATCAAGCAGGAGCTGCATTTTACCATATGGTGTTGTCTTGCTCAACCATTGACTGATGGAGGGAAGCGGTCACTGGCTGCCTGACCATATAGACAGGGAACAGGGACTTAACTTCACCGAAGATCTGTTTATTAGGACTTATGCCCAGATCCAAGATCCATAGCTCCATTACTCAGTTTCTGAACATCACGCTGGCCCTGGCTAAATGACAGATTGCCATGAATTTAAGATCGCCCAGTGCCCTGGAGCGCTAAAAATGAAAGGATGACCTGTTGAGGCATGTCAGGGCCGACTGGATACATATTTTAGACTGGCAGGTGGACTACACAGACCCAAAAGGACGCTGGACTGGAAACCATTCCTTATGGCTTTGGACCCCACATTAGACAAAAAGCCACCACAGGGGACACATCACATTAGACACTTGCCATATTCCAACTGTCAATGCAGCGGTGCTGGTCATGACAAACTCTCACTTGTATTTGATCTGATAGACTTGTGTTGACACCCATATATCTCAACATGCACCAATACTTCTTGGAATTTTTTTCAGGGGGTGAGAACAGGTTGGGTGAGTTGTTTAGACCGTTTGTGATGTGATAATAAATAGATTTGCAAACCGCGCTGGCACACATTCAGTGCCAACTTCCCGGTTTCAACACATCCATTAGTGGCAAGATCTATTCGAACTGGAAAAGCTGTCTGTTGATTCTGTTCATGGGCTTATGCGGTGTGATGCATACTGAAACATTAAAATTTTAATAAAGAGTAGTTAAAAAAACCACAAACTCTATAATACATTTCTACAACAAGATGCTGTGAGATGGTTTGGTTTCAAGATGATGTTTTCTACAGAAAGATGCAGTTAAAGCTGGCCTGTCGTAGACTTACGGAGGCCTCACCCAATTGTGCAACACTGGGAAGTCTACCTCCAATGTCAGAAGAAAATATATTTAAATATTCTGGGTCCCGCACGCAAGCGGTTCTGTTCTATGTTTAAGACTATCTTTGACAATCCCAGCTGCAGAACTAGGATTATGGGTAAGGAATATTTCTTACCTGCAATTGTAGCTTTTAGTCATAGGAATCCTTATTGTGGCTGTGCACTAGAATAATACTGACAAGTCCATAACAATTGTAAACAACATTTTGAAAAGAAAAATTATGAATGCACTTTTGCTTTTTAAAACAAAAAAAAATAATGTAGCTTTTTTTCTCAAAACAAGCTTGTTGCACAGAGGGGCCAGGTAGCAGGAGAGACAAGATAGGTGGGTCATCAAGGACAAGCATTTCCATGCTGAATAATTAAAATGACAGCTTAGCTGATTATTAGACAAATGCTGGAGTACGCTTTGAAGCAGCACGACTTACACAGGAGCACAGACTGAAAAGAAAAACAACAGAACCAGCCCCTAATGCAGCTTATCCAACTTGTAAATCTATTCTTACAACTGTATCAAAACTATTGCGTTTATAAAAAGTGTGCATGGATGTCTGGATGTCACTGTATTAGCATGACATATGTCAACAACTGGAACACTGTACATATGTTTTACCTCGTATAAAATACACTTGTTTCAGAGGAAGTGGCCTGTCTGCATTTGAGGACATAACCTATCTTGCTACTGTCCATTAAAAAAAAAAAAAAGGTTCCCCAGCATCTGAAACAGAAAATGTACTGGTAATGTGGTTTACTTTTTTGCACCTCTATAAATTCTCTTTTGGTGAGACTGCAAAGCCTGCTTAGCAACGGATGTAAGCATTACGCTCCACAGATTTAAATAACAGATTTTTATTGTTATCCAACTCAATTATCCTCATTTTATTGACCTCCCAAGGATGAAAAGTTCAGTAGACCTATCAGGTTTTCAACCTGTGAGTCAGCGGTTAAACATTCCAAGAGTGGATGCACTACTCCAATGCGACACCAGGCCCAGACCAAGCATAAAGAGTATACCTCCTGTTGCAAAAATGAGTAAATGTAACTAACTAAAACTAAGATGATATCGCTTGGAACATAAAGGACTGCTTTTTATAATGTTTTTTAAGCTTTAGGCTCCATTATTCGCTCGATTGAACAGATTGTTAAGTCCATCCTGTAACACATACAAAACACTGTGCAAAAGGCGAATTCCAAGACCTTCTGCCAAGTCTCAGGTTAGTCTCACTAGCTGCAGGTATGAGTGGTGCCGAAGAATGACTTCATGAGTTGCATTCCTTGCAGCCAACTCATGCAAATTCACTCAATTCCAACGTTATGATTCTACACCACTTCGCCTTTATAGTAAGGGCATACACAACCTCTTGCTTCACATCCCATTTCTTCTTAAAAGGATCTATTGTAGTAGTTTAGAAGAGCACTGTAGAGCAAAGCTTTAGCATTCTGCCGAGGTAGTATGGTTTTTGGCATTTCCCTTCAGGTGGCCAGAAGATGCCAGCACAAGAAAGTCAGATTCTCCAGCAGGGCAGATACAACAATATTTGCAGGTATCTGACCTCCTTAAAAAGAGGGTCTTTTGGAGGAGTTTTGGGTTTCCTTTCTGGCCACTGAAGACAAGACTGTGCCAACGGCAGAGCCAGAATGTCTTGCTCATTCCACAAATCAGAACACCACATGACAGGAGCAGAGTTTAGGAGCAAATGTTAGCCTCACATTTGAGTTTTGTGCCTTCAGTTGCACCCTCAGAGCAGCTGAAAGTTTTGTTGACCATGGGAATGCAAGTTGACTATTCTCCAGTCTTAGAATATTTAGAAACCGAGCAACCTTCCCCACAGTAGTTATTTACTATTCTAACACAAGTGCTGGAATATTTTAAAGAATTAAAAAAAGGGTTTATAACGTCTACATTTGCATTGCCGGGAAGGGCTTCCGGGGCACCACTCAAGGAAATGAATACTGTGTTAACTACAAGGTTTCAAAGATTACTGAAGTAGTAAACGTAGTGAACAATACATGAATATTCAACAACTCCACCACATTCCTGGATATATCTGAAAAGGAATGTATATAATCACTATGAGATGGTATATAGGTCTGGAGAAAAGGGAGCTAGATTGTGCTACATCTTTTTGTTCACGGTCAGATGTGCCCAAATATGTAATAACTTGCTACTCTTAAAGGTAGTGAAGGAGGCCAGAGCTTTTGCAGCAGTCTTCGTTCTTATTTTAAAAACTGAATTTTCTTTGGGAGAGTGCCGCATTTATTCAAAAGAATGGGACATAGTGCCTTCTGTTGTCTGAAATATAATTTTTGGTAGTTGTGCAGTTTGAGGAGCAATTTTCGGATGCAAGACAGGAATCTAGGGAACTGAATTTCAATTCAGTGCCTTATAGACAATAATGCCTCCATTTTGAAGATGTCAAAATGAGGTGCTCTAGAGCCCGAATGGAAATCCATAAACATACAAGGAACACCTGACAGCAACACTGTGTAAGGTTCTCATCTGTAATTTTCCCTGGGAGCAATAGGAAGTCATGAAGTTAGTTCCCAACCTCACCCTCAAGCTAGGAAACCCAAAAGAGTCGAAATCCACCCAGCCCGTCTGGGAAGAGGGGATGATAAGAGAGAAAACATATGTCCCTCGCACACTGCTCTATGGTGCAACTGTCTACCCAGGACTGGACTGGACTGGATCTTCCTAAGAAAAGAGAAAAGAAGAAGTAATTGGCAATCTAACGTCTTGTGTACCAAAAAATGTATTGAAATAAGACAGTGATCATATACCTTAATTCTCCCCTCTCGTGCCTGATGGTAGATATTTCTGTAGGCTTAATGGTATTTGCATGTGTTGGGCAAGAAAGTAGATAACATATATAAATAAGTCAAGAATGTGACAACTATCTTGTAATCTGTATATTCCTCTTTACTTCCTCGCCTTACCTAGACTTTTGTGGAGAAGCAAATAAATAGGTCCCAAATGCTGATACTGGTTGGACACTCGTTTCCTTCATGGTGTCTAATAAAGCAAAAGAAAAAGAAAAAACAAAAATACAGGACCTTCCTGCAAGCAGAGATTGTAAGCTGGGATTGGTTTTAATGTGCTCACTATTGAGAAGGGAGTCCATGAAGAGAGCGTCCTAACTAGATAAGTATCTCGGGATTTACATACTTCTTGCAGCATAAAGCGCGTTACTTGGAAATATACAATGCTTTAATGGCTTTTTTTGTCTTGTTTTCTTTCACAAGTTTCTTCGTCCAGGATTTACGAGGAGCGACGGCGGACGCCAAGAAATGAAAAGGGCAGCCGATGCAGCAGAAACCCGACGCAGCCGTCAGAAACATGGGTCACTGACTAACGTTTAATACCACATTAATGCTCAAGCCACACATGTACCAAGTACCAATTTTAAATAGCACAGAGTTAAAAACACACCATGTGACAGGCCAGATACAGTTGTGATGCTGCTACTACGGGAGCTAGGAGCAGCGATGTCAGCCAGACATTATTTTGGGAAATCATTTTATGGATTCTTTTTAGGACAGACAAAAAAGCATAACGAGGAGCCACGCCCAGTGAGCCAGGCATAGCACTGTGTTAGGGTGGCATAGTGTGTTGACTGAAACGCTAAACTAGTGTTGAATGATGCAGTGTCTTCTCATAAGCAAGGGAATACCGAGTTTATCAACTGCATGCAATGACTGAATAGGAGGAGGAGGTTGCCCAGCCAGCGAGAAGGGAAAGATAGAAAGGTTTTGCCAGATTCGTGGCTGCCTATGGATTATACCCATTATATTCAGCTGCGTTTGTTTAGATGCAGGAGCATTTGATGAAGTACTAACACCCTGATATTATATTTTGTATAGGTCTGTAGCTTCAAATCCTGAATGGCTCTGAATTCTTTGTTTACTCCTTTTAATTTTGCTTTATGGCCTATCTCGGGGAACAAGACACGTTAATGTGGAGTGTAGCAACTTGTCCTGTACTCTTAAGAAATCATGTTCCTGGTAGAAAAAATTATATATCACCCATCCACTTCCACGTCTCCCACGGAAGAAAAAACGCTGCACTCCAGTCTCCAAGGATATAATCCAATTTTTATTTTTGGCACGTAGCAAACACCTACGCTTTTCAACTCCTCCGAGTCTTGTTCACGGTCAGTGAGTCCTTCAACTATTTTTCTTTATATACATGATACCCATCTTGCACTTAATGATGCATTCTGGGAAATGTAGTATCAATTTATTCTTAATGTTGTTTATATACATATATACAATGCTTGATATTTGGCAACCTCTAAAGGAAAATACATATGGGCATATGTTGGAAACCTGAAATTGCATGTTAACAAACAATACTTTATATGAAATTTGCACAAATCATCTAGACATCACATGAGGCAGTGGTCTGGTCTTCGTGATGTTGTTTTTTATATTGGCTAAGTGCCCAAAGAGAAAGTATGAGTAGAGGGTCCAATATGTACTGGATAAGTACCTGTACATGGCACATAGTCTCTAAAAAACATGATGTTTTAAACATCTTCTACTCAACTTATCAAAAACATGTCTGCAAGATTTTTGGTATATATGCAATTGTTTTTCATATACATGCAATTTTTGCAAATTTTTGCTAAAGGATCTCAGTGATCCTACATTATTGTTGTATATTTCACCCCAATTTTAAAAAACATTTTTTGTCTGTATTTTCCTTATTTTCCACTTGAAATTTTTCAACACACTGTTGGGCACCTTCTAACTTATGGATACACCTTGTCAGTTATTCATTATGAGTGATTTGACATTTCATAGTTCACAAGTGTACATATAGTTCCTCATCTGAGTTAAGACCATGAGGTATCTTGGTACGTAGTCTTATTATGCATCTGCTTTCCAACCTACGTAGTTGTAAGGTTCGGTTTCCGCCTCTCAGATTCTTGAGGACATGTGCTATCCCATAATATCTCAGGGTTTTCCAGTTATTGTCATTGTGCTGCAGAACACGATGTTTCGCAATTGCGTAACTTATATCTTTATTTTGAATGGCACGTGTATGCTCCAAGATTCTTTTTTAAATTGGCAAATTGTACTGCCTATATATTTGAGGCCACAATCGCATTCGATGGCATATACCACATACTGAGTGCTGCAAGTTATTTTGTGTTCAATCATTATTTCTTTCCCATTTTGATCTTTAACACTTTTCATATTCTTGCCGATTTTGCAAGCCTTGCAGTGATTGCATCTTACGAACCCTTTGCCTTGTTTTTGCAGCCAGTCTTCAGATTGATGATCTGTGAATGACTTCTCACTAGCTGATCTTTCAGGGAGCGCACTTTTCTGTAGGATATTTGAGGTCTTTCGCCTATTGTTTTTACTAAGTCCTTGTCACTTGTAAGGATGTTCCAATGTCTCTGAAAAATGTTATACTTCATTTGGTGTTTTTTGTTAAATGTTGTTATCATCCTGATGGGTTCTGCATTCATACTGTTTGTCCCTGGTTTGCCCATGAGTATTTCCTGTCTCGTTTTTCCTTTAGCTCTTTTTGCTCCCTGTTCAATGTATGCTCTCGGATATGCTCGTTGGTAAAATCTTTTTTTGGCTTTCTGTAGTTGAGCATCCGTGTCTTCTGTTTCGGAACAATTCCTTATGGTTCTCAAAAATTCTCCATATGGAATGTTTTTGATGAGTGATTTTGGATGGAAGCTACCACCATGTAATATACTGTTTGTTGCCGTTGGTTTCCTATATATGGTGGTTTCCAACCTCTGGTTTTTGATATATACCTTTATAGCTAGGAAATCAATTTCACTGTCACTGATGTTGTATGTGAATCTTAAATTGTAATCGTTATCATTTAGTACTTGAAAAAATTCCTGAAATTGTTCCTTTGATCCGTCCCATATCAAGAATAGATCATCTATATATCTTAGCCAGATTATTACTTTAGATAGATGTTGGTCATTGATTTCACTCCATGCCACTTCCTTCTCGCACCAGCCCATGGTCAAATTGGCATAGCTGGGGGAGAAGGAAAGCCCCATCACCGTCCCGCAGGTTTGTTGGTATAATTGTCGGTTGAAGTAGAAGACATTGTTCTGTAGGCATATATCAATCATCTGTATGAGCATCTTGGAGTGTTCTGTTTCCTTGATATGTCTTTGTTTTAGGAAATATTTGACACCATTGAGCCCTACTTCGTGTTGAATAGACGTGTATAGGGAGATGACGTCAATCGTGACGAGCAGATAGGTCTTCTTCCATTCTATTCCTGAGATTATTTTGAGAAATTCTCCACTATCTTTCAGATATGATGTCAGTGTGGAGACCATAGGGAAAATATAGAAATCCACATATTTGGAGATGTTCTCAAACATGGAACCACAGCCAGATATTATAGGTCTGGCCGGTGGGTTTACTAGTATCTTATGTATTTTTGGGACAAAATATATGTGTTGTTGATAGGAATAAGTATTCCTCATTGTTTAGCAGCTTTGCATCAAACCATCCTTTGAGTTTGGGGTTTAGATTTTGCATCATTGTTTCCATGGGATTGTATGTTACTTTTTTCTAATTTTTCTGATCATCCAGTTGCCTGTAAGCCTCTTTGAGATAGTCTCTTTTATTTTGAATCACGACGTTGCCGCCTTTGTCTGCCGGCTTAACGATAATTGTCTCATTGTTAGCTAGATCTTTTAGAGCCTTACGTTCTTGTTCAGTGAGATTCTCTCTCTTATATTTCTTGTCAGTTGTCATTTTCATTTTCTCTAGATCATTTATGACGGCATCATAAAAGATGTCAACCTTGTTGCCAGGAGGTAATATTGGACAGTATTTAGATTTTGGTTTGAACGCGCTATATTCATGATTGTCAGTGTCCCACTCCAAATGGTGTAATATTTGGGTTTCTGTCATGTCTTCCTCATTGAGGTCATGCATGAGATCAAATAGCGTTTTGATGTCACTTATTTGTTCTGATGTAGTGTCATCCGTTGGTTTCGGCACTAGTTTGTGCTTTGGATTTTTGTTCTTTGTTGGAGAAATGCTTCAGTAATTTCAATTTTCTCGTAAACTTATAAATGTCTATTTTTGTTTCAACCAGATCTATGTGCTGTTCTGGACAGAAGGAGAGACCTTTGTTGAGTAAGGAAATTTCGTGTTTATTCAGGACATGGTCTGATAAGTTTATTACTAAATTCTCATTCTCCTTCTCATTCTGTTCGTCTGTCATTCTTAATGTGTTGAGCTCATTTATTTCTTTTGTCTGTTTCTCAGTGAATACATTCTTTTTGCCACCCCCTCGTCTGCTTTTTCTGTATTTCTTTGGATATTTCTTGTTTGGCCTCCACCCATCTTGCGTCCTCGGCCTCTTCCTTTTGATGTCGGATTATCCAAATACATCAATTGCATTTCCTCCAATAGTGTTGATTTTGTTGCCCCACCTGTCATGCCTTCTCCCTAGCTGAAATCTGTATCTGATTCACTGATTTCTAGCATTGCTGTTGCTGTATCCGGTTTGGCTTGCGTGGCTTGTCGTTTTTTTAGGGATTCAAAGCGCTTTGCAAATGTATATACTGTGCCATTTATGTAATCTCTTTCGTCTCTCAAATATTTCCGTTGTTTCCTGGCTTCTATGTCTGATTCATGTTTTTCTAAACGCTCCTCCATTTGTTTCCTTAATTTGTTTATTTCATCTGAGCTGGCATGAGATGTTATTTTATCTTCAGTTTCTCTGATGGATTTTGTTAAATCTTCCACATCTTTTTTAGCATATTTCGTGATGATCCTCATCATGATTTTGGAGCATATCATATTGTTTTCGCTCCATTCTAACAACATCTCAGGTTTTACATCCGGATGGTTTGGCATTGTAAATATGCGCAATCCCCTAGGTACTCTATCCATTTCCACATATTTCTCAAGGGTAATTATTTCCCAACTCTTTGTTATCTCCTTGCGATACATTTTTTCCACTTGTGAGAACAGTTGTTGTATATTTGCTGTTTGTGTTCCCATGTTAGGGTTGCCACTCATTTGTGTGTTTTGTTTGGCTGAAAATAAAGTCTGGGCTTTCAGAGCCCGTTTTGCGGCTCTCGCTTCCATGTTATTACGAGGTTGCTGCTTGTTTCTCACTCTAGCTTGCTACAATGTTTCATTTCTTTTTACTAAATACTGGATATTGGAGACTCGCTTACTATTTCAGAAGTAAGCCACATCGATATATTGCTGATAACTCCGGTGACATACATAGGAAAGATGCGTACTTTCAAAAGCGTTTTCCTACCTTCGGTCACTGCCGGCAACTCGGCATCCTCCGACTCCGTTTTTTCGGCAATACCGCTGGGAAGGAATCTTCACATTCTGCTTAGTCTGACCTTTGCCATCTGTGTATCCACTTATCAGTTCACCGTGTCCACAAATCCTTTCGGGTGCGCAGTTCAAATAATAACTGCTCTTATTTGGGAAACACACGGAAATGTTTCACGCTTGTCTACTCCACAACAGGCGCTTTGGATACATTATATCGGGTGCCGTCGCTGATGGTGACGTAGTCACTTTCAAAAACAAATCGGTCCTGTATTGCGACGCACTCCTCTGCGGGTGCCAGCGTTGGGGGGCAGACCAAGCCTCCCAAAATAAATCACCCATCCACTTCCACGTCTCCCACGGAAGAAAAAACGCTGCACTCCAGTCTCCAAGGATATAATCCAATTTTTATTTTTGGCACGTAGCAAACACCTACGCGTTTCAACTCCTCCGAGTCTTGTTCACGGTCAGTGAGTCCTTCAACTATTTTTCTTTATATACATGATACCCATCTTGCACTTAATGATGCATTCTGGGAAATGTAGTATCAATTTATTCTTAATGTTGTTTATATACATATGTACAATGCTTGATATTTGGCAACTTCTAAAGGAAAATACATATGGGCATATGTTGGAAACCTGAAATTGCATGTTAACAAACAATACTTTATATGAAATTTGCACAAATCATCTAGACATCACATGAGGCAGTGGTCTGGTCTTCGTGATGTTGTTTTTCTACTCAACTTATCAAAAACATGTCTGCAAGATTTTTGGTATATATGCAATTGTTTTTCATATACATGCAATTTTTGCAAATTTTTGTTTTAGTATATATGTGTATGTATATATATATATATATATACTAAAACAAATACACTAAAACAAATAAAACGGAACTGTCACTTTAAGACAGCCGGACCTTTTCGAATCTGCATATAACAGCAAAGTAAGTATATATCAGAAAAAAACGCAATGCCTTCCATGGGTTCTGCTAAAAGGTAGCGTGTCTAACGTTCACAGCTATTTTCTCCAGAGAAGGGGAAAAAAATTACTTTGCTGTTAATTGCAGATTCGAAAAGGTCCGGCTGTCTTAAAGTGACAGTTCCGTTTTATTTGTTTTAGTGTTAACTGCATGCTTTGATTTTATCTTCTGTACTACTCAGACCGATAAGGAAACAACACAGTGGTACTATTGCTTTTTAAAACAGTTTTTCGGTTACAATGGGCTGAATACTAAGATTATTCATGTATTATTTTTTCTAAAATATGCAGAATCCATAGATATTAATGATCATGAACATTTTATTTAAAATGCTTTTTAATTTTCTTCTAGATTTAGGGGACGGAAAAAAAGGAAAACCTTTTTTTTAGGGACTGAAACAGTGTAGCGATGAAGGTGTGCCTCACTGCCCCCTCTGTAACTTTTTCCAGCCTGGCGTCTCCAGGGTACACGTTTTTGGCAAAGTACACCATCAGACCACAAGGCCTTGCTGCTCAGAAAAGATAACCTTAAGAGTACCAACTGTGCCGTAATGAAGCTCGTAGTTGATAGCTGCCGATTACTGACTGAGAGGGCACAGGGAATTTTACCTGCATCTCAGGAGTAAAGGTTAGGTTACCAGTGCTCCACAGCAAAATTCATTCTAGCATCACGCAACTGTGATCCTCATTTCACATCTATTTTATATATTATTTACATAAGGTCTTGTATAAGGCAAACTCTACCCGAAATAGCTTTCGGAGCGCTGTACATTCAGGGTAGAGGTAGAAGGCAGGGTTGGACAACATAACAGGATAGAAATGCAAGGTATACAAAGTCACAATTTAGGCGCAATCGGCAGTTGCCTATGTGAGGAAAAAGTCTCAGAATACAATACAATCAAGAGCAAAATGAAAATGGTTCAATAAAGGCAGAAATGGTGGCATCATAAAATCACATTTAATTTCATTCAGCTGAGAGTACAGCAGGGTTACAAAAGGCTCTGAACATTCAAAGCATGACAAAAGCATAATTCCTATTTCTGACCGGTTGGTGAAAAAGCAGCAAATCAGGCATACAAGACACTAAAGAGAAACAGGCATAGATTGACAGTGTCGTTAGAAAGACATACAGTGGGGCTAAGTATGGGCAAAGAAAGGCTTGAAGGTAAAATGTATAAGGAAGGAGTTGTTGGTTTGCAGGGGAAAGCCATTACATCTTTAAATACGAATCACTAAACGTTGAGCGAGGAGACAGGCTGCAGATAAAGAGAATACCAGCAGACTCGGTCATCTAGAACTGGAGTGACGAGAGTTTCACTGACTAGAGATGCACGAGTAGTGATTTTAGGAATTCGGACACAAACGTTTCCCAACTGGTTATGTAACTGACTTCAAAATATGACAAGGAGCAAGCTGAGAGCATTGCCACTGAATGATCTGCGTTGCACAGTCCTCTTAAACATGGTGTTGAGAAAGATGCTCTTCCGTTACAAAGTCACGGAAGCGAGTCCCTCAAAAATGGATAGCTTATGAGAGAGAGATTTGGGAGATTGTAGGTTCGAGCCTTTGCACAAGAGACATGCAGTTCACATGGAACCTCATGCCTCAATAGTAAGCCATCCTAGATGATAGGGTCCTATTTTTAGTGTTGGTGAGAAACCTGAAAGCAGTACTAACAACATCTCTTAGAGGCGCAAGACACCTGTTGTGAAGATGGGGAAGAGGGGCGGAGACATAGCCAAGTCCAGAGAGGAATACGGCTTCAATATGGCTAATTTCATCTCCTAAGGGAAGAAAATGTGCTTCAATATTTAAGTTCATGAAGATTAACATTTCCTTTGAAAGACTTACACATACCTTGGATGTGCACTTCGAGGTTCAGCATTGCATCAAAAAGAAAACATACAGCTTTAGTAGAAGTTGCCAATTTGTGAATGACTAAGTTTTCAAGTTTGAACATAATGGTTGCAGGGTTAGATTTGGCGGCAAGTAGTAATTCAATCTATAATGCATTGCATTTTAGGTGCATGTGTTTCATCCATCTCATATATAAAATGCAAGGAAACTTTTACCTTGGAAAAAATTCAGGGAGTCCAATTTGAGATAGACCTAGGTGTCATCAGTGTATGACTGAAGCAAACTGACAAAAGCTTTAAGAAGTTCAACCTAAAGACTGAACCGGATGGATGCCAAGACGGAACCCCAAAGGCCATCGCAAGAGATGGTGTGGGACTGGAAAAAGGATGAACTTTTCACTAGGAAGGGGCGCACTGAGTGACAAGAACTAAAACATTTTGACACGATTCCTTCTAAACAAATCTTATTTTTTACAGTGTCCAATAGCACCTGATGGTCTAGGCTATCAAACACCACAGTTAAACCCAACAGGGCAGGATTCCACAGATAGGCTTTAATGAAAGGGATATCGTCAATCATTGTTATTTTCGCAAATTTTCAGTATTAAGGCCAGCCCTGAAAGCAGACTGAAACATTTCCAAAACCTCATTTTACTGGATAGGAATAATAGGTTTGAGAGGAAACACACTTCTTTATAACTTTACCAAGAAGAAAACGTTACTTAGATTTGGTAACAATATTTCTGGGAAATACAAAATATTCCTTCAACATCCTCATCTTAGCAATAGCCTCTAGGTGTCAGAAACCTTCTTCCCCAGCGGTAGCTCTAAAGCATTGTCATGCGACTTTATTCGCAACACTGCCTGGCGGATATGACGACATTGAGTATACTGGGCTTCAAACAGCAACTTGACGTTAGCTCCTGGCACTTTGTCGCTGCTCCGTCAAGGTGTGCAGACAGGAATCAAGACAGCAAGAACAACAGTGACAATTATAGCAGATAAAAAGCTTGCATACGTCAGGATCTTATTATTCATGGCACTAACTCATCTGGGAAGGAGAGAGGTTGAGAAGGTTATGTATCCGCCAGAAGTATTGTTACTGAAAGGTCAGTGCCTATTTCCCGTGATGGATAAATCTTCACCAGATTCCTCACTTTGTGAATAAGTTCGAAAGCAATATCAAATTCATGAAAACACAGGCCAGGCAAAGTACCCGGCACTGCGTGCTTGAGTCAGTAGTGCTTGGCAGATGCCAGTTGACGGAAAGCCTCTGGTGAGAGTGGTTAAAGCCGCCCTAGTAGAGTGGGTACAAATGTCCCTCAGAGGTTATTTCTTGGCCAAAGTTTAGCAGATCTTTGTACAGAGGTAGATCCAAGACTAAAAGGTACATTTGATCATCGCCTTGCCTTTCTTGGCTCCGGCAAAGTAAACAAAGAGTTGATCATCCACTGTCTCCTCAAGACTGATTGTTGCCTGTGGTGCAGTATATGCAGCTGCTCCTCTAATCTGATGGGATGATAAGGAGGGAATAAAGATGGAAGAGTAATGGACTGACCCATGTAAAAAGCAGATACCACTTTGGAAGAAAAGATGGACGGATACAAAGAACCAATTCATCCTGGTAGAAAAACATGAAAGGCTGTCAAGCCAAAAGGGCCTAACGTGCACTTATCCTATGGGTTGAAGTTCATTGCCTCTAAGAAGACAGTTTTCAAAGAAAGAAGTTGAACTGGGCAACTGTGTATTGGCTCTACTAGGGACAATAATAGCAAAGTCAAAACAATATTCAGATCATACTAACGAATAATAAATGGAGAAGAAGGAAGCAAGTAAAGCAAACCTTTCAGAAAACACGTCTCTAATAGCAATTTAACAAGAAAGGCTGGTTAAGGAGGCACATGAAGGTGGAAAGATCAGGCACATAGCCTTTGACTGTAGCCACTGAAAGTTCCTGCTGGACAAGCAATTGAAGAACATCTGAAGGCTGTGACTGAAACTGATCAAGTCTTCTAACTTGAACCATTGGACAAATCTTTCCCAGTGTCCTGCAGAAATGGATTTTGTACCAGGTTTTCTGGCCCCGAAGATGAGGTCCATGACTTCAATGGCACATAAGAGAGCTTCAAAGTTTGCTGCTGCAACATCTGGGCAATGGGGTGGAGGACCAGATCATCCTGGTATGAAACCATGTCCAGGAGAGGAAGAAGTGACTATACATTTAACACCAACAGATTGGGGTAACAGATCCTTCTCTCCCAGCCTGCACGATCATAATCAGCTGTGCTTGATCCTCCCGCATCTTCCTCAAGACCGTCGACAGAAGAGGAATCAGTGGAAATGCTCGACCTAACTGTAATGTACTTGACTCGTAAACTGATCTCAAATTGTCTGATCCTAGGCAAATATTTAATTTTACAGAGCTGCCTTTTTCTTCATTATCACATTTGTGCACACCTTCAAATATGCGAGTTCAGCATTTCTGCTGTAGAAAAAACTCGTTTGTTTTAATACACTAAACATTTGCTCCATGTATAGTAAGAATCTATCACAAATGTAGGGTACACATGACCCCTAACATGCCTCCTAAATCACTAATAACATTGCCATCACGGCAGGAATATTTCTCAGTTCATGTTTAAAACCTACTTTTAATAAATATATTACTAGAGCATGATGTGGTAGTCATTTACAAACAGCACATTTACCATTTAAATGGCCACAAACCTTCCCAGCAACGTAGTTTTACTGATAAAACTAAATAGCATATGAACAAACCGTGGAAATTGGGTTTCAGCTAAAATATTTGTCATTTGCGCATCACCAAATAAAATGTTCTGATTTGTTTTTAGACTATTAAAATAATGTTTTCATCATACAGAATTACACGTGTTTTCATAACTACTGAAACATATTTGGAAATGTTTGTGCAGTTCGCTTACAAGCTATTTAAATGTGTGTTAGAAAAAAAAGCTGACATTCTACAGCCTTTCAGTCCTCTTTGTACAGCACGACTGACAGACAGTTCACTTTACAAAATCTTTTAAGGTTGCAGTCAGGGAAAGAAAAGTAATTGTAAGAAAGAAAACCGACATTTGACCTCTCTCTGAACATAGAGCAAATGTGACAAGATAAAAACAAGATTTAAAGGCCTCTTTATTGCTCATTCACAGTCTGAGTGAAGGGAACACCTGCTCCTTGTCAGTTCCCCAGAAGGGCCAGGAGGCGCTAAAAATAGCTCGCCCTGATAAAATATGACCCGCCCTAGAGAGTGGGAGAGTAGATTTCTCGAGGCCTGGAGGTGTATGACAGAATACTCAGCACACCTCCTGCTCTGGGTCGTGGCAAAGAGGTTGATGCATAAACACCCCTGTCTGGAGAAGATCATGTTTTTGAGCAAAGATCCCACTTGTGGTTCACCAAGGAAAGACGGCTCACAGAACCTACTCCTAACATTATTGCAGGAGACAGCAAGTTGTGCAGCCACCAGAAAAATCCCCAATTGGTGGGGCCATTGCCATATGTGAATTGCCTCACAACTACCACAATCCTACACCGCCCTGTCTGCTGATATAGTAGACTGTGGTGGTGTCAGCAGATAGCATATGAATGACCAAGAATGGCATATGGCATATGAATCGATGAGGTTGAAAGGAGAAAAGCCTTTGTGGTCAGGCTAACAGCCTGCAGCTCCAGCAAGTTTAAAAGGCAGTTACTGTTCTAACACAGACCATGGGACAGACTGCTGTCCTAACCATGAGACTATGACTACAGTGGTTAGCAGCTGCAGAGGGAGGAAGGAACGACCTACCAGTAGACTTCAGGGGCACAACAACAAGTGTAGATGTGGATCGAAAGATTTGAAGATCTGGATTCGAGCCAAGCCTCCTTTGATGTTGGATCTTGGTTTTTTCGGTGACCACTGACAGGCTTTCATCTGCCATCTGGCATCTAGAGCCTACAGGACACACAAGGCCATTAGACTCAGGAGGCAAAGGACGTACAGAACAGGAATCCATGTTTCAGTCAGAAACATCAGAATCATCTTCCGAGTATCCACACTCCTCTGAGGAGTAGTAAAGGAATTCATACAGGTCATGTAAAGCTCCACCCTTATGAAAGTCAATATCTGTGAGGGGGTAATATGAGATTTCTGGCCACTGATCATGACACCCAAGTTGTGAAGGACGGCCATAGCACACTGAAGATGCCCCTTGGTCAGTGCTGGAGAATCTGCTTTATCCAGCTAGTCATCCAAGTACAGAAATACAAGAACTCCTGGCCTCGATAGTGAAGCTGCCACAACTGCCAGCACTTTCATGAAAACATGTGGCATGATCATCAAACAAAACCGTAGCACAGCGAACTGGTAGTACTGGGACCCCAGTGTGAACCTCAAGTAATGTGTGTGGCTGAGGAGGACGTAAAGATGAAAGTAGACATGATGGAGGTCCAGGGAAGCTAAACAATACCCAGTATTGAGAACCTGTAGAAAGTGGCTGATGGACAACATCTTCAACGTGATCTGCAAAGTGAACAGGTTCAAGAGGCAGAGGTTAAGGATGGGTCTCGGGCCTCTATCGTTCTTGTGAACCAGAAAATAAAGGGAGTACAATCTAGTGCCCCCTAATTCTAGAGGAGCCACCTCCATGGTCCCTTTGTTCAGTAGGGCATGGACTACCTACTTCAAAATCGAGTCATGCACCAGAGTGCACATCCTGGTGTAAGGAAGGCAGTAAGTAGAGAGGAACATTAAGGGCAGGTCAGGTGCATATAATGTGCACTTGCACAATATATGAATGCATCATAATCTGTCATGATCATATCCCAAGTGGTGGCCAAACTGGGGACCCTTCACTGGAATAGGGGACTTGTGGTTGTGGATGGGTGGGGGAGAGGAAGGGAAGGAGTCGGGGATGTTGTGAGGCAGCAAAGCCAGGGTAAAATGGTGTGGACTACATCTGTTGCTGTCCCAAAGAACCACCCCTTCCCTGAATGGAGCAGTACATCTATTGATCTGTTGGTGTGTCTGGATTGAGTGTGAAAGTGGATGCTGCCAGATGGCTGTGATTGGAAAAGCCTTGAAATTTTCTTTATTTCTGATGAAACTGTTTTGCTGTGGAGACTAGGACTGACAAATGAGCTGTAGCTCTGCAGTTTTTGGAGCGCTCCAGGCAGCAATCTGCCTTCTCTCCAAACCACTGCTATCCATTGAAGGGCATATCCAGGTGGCTTGCTTAGACATCTCCTGAGATGCATTAAGCTTAACTACACAGGGGTCGATTCCGATTCGGGCCGGAAAAAGCACCGACCGACTCGGAGCCGGAAAAATTACCGACCGACACGTACCAGTGGCGCCCGACACGCCAAGTACGATGCAAGCCGCGATAAATCCGACCGACACGTCAGGAAACCAAGCCGACCGACCGAGCCGCTCGGAAAATAGCAATCCGGCCGGAAAAACACGCAAATTCAACCGACCGACACGCACCCGGAACAAATCCGACCGAATCGTACCCGCCAACTCCAACCCGCAAAGTACGATGCAAGGCGCGAAAAACACGACCGAGTCGGACGGAGGACAAGCCATACGACCGACACGCATACAAAACCGAGCCGAAGCAACACAATACACCGCGACCGACGCGTACGCAGCATACAAAACTGCACAAACACAGCGTGAACGAAACGGAAAACACCGTACGAGACCAATGCAGGGTCCGACTCGGTCACAAGAACGTTTCCAACATACACAAACAGCACAAAGGAAAAATCAACCAAAAAAGGCCAAACAAGCAATTACCAAGCCAATAAATACTGGGGGGGTGGGGACAGAGAACAAAGACACACCCACAACTCCACCTATATAAAGGACACAAATCACTACCATGAGCCTTTGCAAATGCCATTCCACTGCCAGCACCCAAGAGAAAGCAACCACACACCCACAGCTCATCCCTCACACAAGCCACACACCAGCAGCACACCAACAAATACCTACCTCACATACACCCAGCACAACACACACCCACACACCCTCACCTGCACACCAACACACACATCACCCACCATCACCACCCATCACCATGCCCCCAAGAAGAATCACAAGTTCCTAGATTGTGAATTGGAAGTCCTGGTAGACGAGATCCTCAGGGTAGAGCCACAGCTGTTTGGCACATTGGTCCAACAGACCCCCATGTCGCAGAAAACCAAGATGTGGGAGAGGATCATCAACAGGGTGAACGCCCAATCACCATGTCGGCGCACAAAGAGCGACATCCAGAACAGGTGGTATGACGTGCGCAGGAGGGTACGGAAACTGCTGAAGCAAGACTACATCAACAGCCAACACACCGGCAGTGGCCCTCCTGCCAAGCCAATATACCTCAGGCCCTGGGAGGAGAAGGTGCGGGCCATCCTACCGCCAGTGAGCATATATGGACTAGAGGACATCCCAGAGCCTGGTGAGTACACAACAAATGTACACAATATACTGCCACAAAACACACACACATCACTGTCAAGGGGAAAGTCAAACCATGCACTCATAGCAATCACACAGCAACCAGAACAGAATCATCCCAAAATGTGTATGTCAGTCAGAGAAACACAACACATGCCATCAAAAAGTCACATCCAACTGTGCCAACACATGTACAAACACAACCACAACTACAGCTAGGCAGTGGCACAAATAGAACCAACAAACACATCCACACATGTAGCCACCACAACAACACCAACACACAGTGAAGACCACTCAAAGGAAGGAATTCTGTGTATGCTGGCCAAGTCAGTGTAGCCAATAGCATCATGGGAGTCGCAGTCACACATATTGCCCCCCACAACTGTCCCATCAACACCACCATGAACCATGCGCACATCACAGGGAGTGGAGAAGGACTCACAAGATGGCTGACACTGGCTACTGCTGTGAGGAGCACAAGGCCCTGCTGGCAACTGTGCACCAACAAACAGCAGGACACCACTGACTGACATCCTGAGAGACAACTTCCACTCCCTGCAATGCAAGCACGTTCCATGGTGGGATATCTGGCTGGCTGGGTGGGAAGGGGGACTTGCAGCACTGACCATAGTCACCAGCACCTCCCCTCACACCCCCCCAACACAAACTCCACAGTACCCACCTGGTAGAATGCAATGCCCTCCATCCTAACACAAGATCCCACAAAGCACCACCACCCTGGGTTATGTTGTGTGAAGCACAGGGACACTCTTGGGACTCTTAGCCAAACAACTGCCAGGACAACACTCCCAGCCATCCTGTCAGCACAGCCAGCCCACCCCACAGGGAAGCAGAGTCAAAGGAAGGAAGCATGGGCATGCTGGGAAGGGGGTGGAGGCAATAGCATGATGGGAGTCGTAGTCAGACATTGCTCAGCCTCACAACTGGCCCATCAACACCACCCTGAACCATGCTCACATCACAGGGAGTGGAGAAGGACTCACAAGATGGCTGACACTGGCTACTGCTGTGGGGAGCACAAGGCCCTGCTGGCAACTGTGCACCAACAAACAGCAGGACACCACTGACTGACATCCTGAGAGACAACTTACACTCCCTGCAATGCAAGCACGTTCCATGGTGGGATATCTGGCTGGCTGGGTGGGAAGGGGGACTTGCAGCACTGACCATAGTCACCAGCACCTCCCCTCACACCCCCCCAACACAAACTCCACAGTACCCACCTGGTAGAATGCAATGCCCTCCATCCTAACACAAGATCCCACAAAGCACCACCACCCTGGGTTATGTTGTGTGAAGCACAGGGACACTCTTGGGACTCTTAGCCAAACAACTGCCAGGACAACACTCCCAGCCATCCTGTCAGCACAGCCAGCCCACCCCACAGGGAAGCAGAGTCAAAAGGAAGGAAGCATGGGCATGCTGGGAAGGGGGTGGAGGCAATAGCATGATGGGAGTCGTAGTCACAGACATTGCTCAGCCTCACAACTGTCCCATCAACACCACCATGAACCATGCTCACATCACAGGGAGTGGAGAAGGACTCACAAGATGGCTGACACTGGCTACTGCTGTGGGGAGCACAAGGCCCTGCTGGCAACTGTGCACCAACAAACAGCAGGACACCACTGACTGACATCCTGAGAGACAACTTACACTCCCTGCAATGCAAGCACGTTCCATGGTGGGATATCTGGCTGGCTGGGTGGGAAGGGGGACTTGCAGCACTGACCATAGTCACCAGCACCTCCCCTCACACCCCCCCAACACAAACTCCACAGTACCCACCTGGTAGAATGCAATGCCCTCCATCCTAACACAAGATCCCACAAAGCACCACCACCCTGGGTTATGTTGTGTGAAGCACAGGGACACTCTTGGGACTCTTAGCCAAACAACTGCCAGGACAACACTCCCAGCCATCCTGTCAGCACAGCCAGCCCACCCCACAGGGAAGCAGAGTCAAAAGGAAGGAAGCATGGGCATGCTGGGAAGGGGGTGGAGGCAATAGCATGATGGGAGTCGTAGTCACAGACATTGCTCAGCCTCACAACTGGCCCATCAACACCACCCTGAACCATGCTCACATCACAGGGAGTGGAGAAGGACTCACAAGATGGCTGACACTGGCTACTGCTGTGGGGAGCACAAGGCCCTGCTGGCAACTGTGCACCAACAAACAGCAGGACACCACTGACTGACATCCTGAGAGACAACTTACACTCCCTGCAATGCAAGCACGTTCCATGGTGGGATATCTGGCTGGCTGGGTGGGAAGGGGGACTTGCAGCACTGACCATAGTCACCAGCACCTCCCCTCACACCCCCCCAACACAAACTCCACAGTACCCACCTGGTAGAATGCAATGCCCTCCATCCTAACACAAGATCCCACAAAGCACCACCACCCTGGGTTATGTTGTGTGAAGCACAGGGACACTCTTGGGACTCTTAGCCAAACAACTGCCAGGACAACACTCCCAGCCATCCTGTCAGCACAGCCAGCCCACCCCACAGGGAAGCAGAGTCAAAGGAAGGAAGCATGGGCATGCTGGGAAGGGGGTGGAGGCAATAGCATGATGGGAGTCGTAGTCACAGACATTGCTCAGCCTCACAACTGGCCCATCAACACCACCCTGAACCATGCTCACATCACAGGGAGTGGAGAAGGACTCACAAGATGGCTGACACTGGCTACTGCTGTGGGGAGCACAAGGCCCTGCTGGCAACTGTGCACCAACAAACAGCAGGACACCACTGACTGACATCCTGAGAGACAACTTACACTCCCTGCAATGCAAGCACGTTCCATGGTGGGATAACTGACTGGGTGGGTGGGTGGGTGGGAAGGAGGTCTGGCTGTCAACCAAACACAATCAATGCAGACCATGTTCACACCCCAGAGAATACATAGAAATGCCCAAATAATGCAGGACAATGTGCCACACCAATATCAACCCCTGACTGTGACGACTTAGGACAATACAATGTACAGGCCCGCACCCCGAGGCACAGTCACAACTGTCAGGTGTGTCAACCACTGATGCCTGCAGAAACATGACATACATTGTTTGTGTCTCCCAAAAACAGGTGATGATAGGGACACAGCAGCAGACGCTGAGGAGTCCCAGTCCCAGGCTCAAGAGGATGCCGAGCTCACTGGCGTCGTACAGCCTCTGTCCTCCTCGGACGATGAAGAACAACCTGGCACATCCGGTGCAAGTCAACATGCTGCACCAGCAGGACCACCAGCTGCAGCACCAGCAGGTCCACCAGCTGCACCCCTGCACCCACCCCTCCAACGACTGTCACCACGAATACCATCCCTGCCGACATGGACAGAATAAGGAACAACACCAGCGCAGTGACCCTGGACCAACCTGGGGCCATGGACACCACCACCACCACCAACCCCCAAGGTGGACCAGGGTTATCTGTGCGTGCAACTGCACACACTGCACATGTCAGCAGGGGTGGTGGGAGGGGTGGGAGACAGAGGTCGCTGCTTGCAGACGTTGCTGGTGTGCATGAAGACCCACAACTGGTACGCATAGCTGATGCGTACCAGTCCAGCACCGGAGAGCTCAGCCAGGTAGTGGGGCTCCTCAGAGACATCAAACAGCAGCAGGCTGCCCATCATGCCCGCTTGGACTCCCACATGTCCCAAGTGGAGTCACACATGTCACGTGTGGACTCCCACATGTCACGTGTGGACTCCCACATGACCCGCGTGGAGTCCAAGTGGGATGTACTACATGAGATGACGGCGGTGCACAGGGACATTTTACAATGCCTCCGCCAGATGAACAGCAACCAGTCCACACCTCCCTGTGTGCCAACAACATCTGGCACCGAACAAACTGCAACTGCCACAGGGAGGGAGGAGGACTCTGGCGGAGAGTCCCCTGCACCGCAGCAGCCTGCACTTGAGGGCCCCCCCAAGAAGAGGGGTCGTCCGAGGAGGGGAAAGTGAGAGGCTGATGGCCAAGCGCAACTCCCAGGAAGCCTGAACCTGTTCTGGATTTTCGCCTTTGTGCACAGACTGTTCACCCTGTTGATGGCAACACTACTCCCACACATTGCATGGGGAGTACAAGTTGGAACAATGTGTCAGACAACAGTGGCCCCGATACTGGGGATCCTGTCTACCTGGACTTTCTATTCATCTAGGAACTTGGGATTGCAAGATTCATGTACAGCACAATCCATCCTATGCACTATTATCACAATAAACACACTAATACACCATACTTGCCTCTGTCGTGATTCCAACGTGGGTGCTGTTATGGGGATGATGAACTGCAAAATTACACTGTGTATGCGAACTGCAACAGCAAGGACAACACAGGCATGTGAGTACAGGCAACGTGACACATATGAGGGAGACACACCACCAGGGCTACACAACACATACACACCTAGGCCATCTGACTCATTGCCTACACTGATGTTGCCAGGGAAGACGGTGCAATGCACAGACACCACACCCATTCCCAGTTGTAGTCAAGTAGCCCACAGGTGCAGTAAGCAAATGGCAGTCAAATGTGTGACCACAGACAACGCACATCACTAAGTGAAGCACAGGTTTATTACACAGTAGCAACATGCCGTAACCACTACAGATGCAAGGTAACCCCACCTGGTAGCGGGCACACAGTCAACAACTGTAGACAGAAGGAAGTCCATGGGTGTGGCGCACATCACCTGTAGGGACACAACAGCTACCAGCCTGGATGTGCAATCACGTCGTCGGTGGACACAGTTGACCAAACGAATCTGAAAGTACCCTGTGAAGGACAGAAATGACACACAGTCAAAAGCAATGCAGTACAGGACAGAACAGCAAAACTCATGCACAATACATGTTACAAGATACCCACCCAGAACCAAGTTAGCATGTCAACACTGTTGGGGAGTACAGCCCACCTGTCACCACACATCGCAACACACATCCTGTCAAGTAGCCCATGGACACACTCCAACAGCACCAGAGCACCACCCACACATCATGCCAACTCACATCATTCACATGACACCTCAGGATACTCACATTCAGCTAAAGAAGTTGGTGATGAGCTGTGTGCGGACATCACCATCACCATCATCATCATCATCGTCACTGGCATCGTGGTCCAGGCCAGGATCCTCCACAGGTGGCGGATGTTGGTCATCGTCATCCTGGATGAGAGGCAACTCCTTCCGCACTGCCAGGTTGTGGAGCATGCAGCAGACGATGATAATCTTGCACACTTTCGCAGGGGCATATGGGAGGGACCCTCCGGTCTTGTCCAGGCAGCGGAAGCGGCTCTTCAGGAGACCAAAGGTCCGCTCAATCACTCTCCTGGTCCGACCATGTGCCTCATTGTAGCGCATCTGGGCAGGTGTCACAGGGTTCCTGAGGGGTGTCAGCAACCACGGCATGTTGGGGTATCCCGAGTCACCTACGGACAGACAAGTGCACATCAGCTGACTTGGAAAAGTGGGCGGAATACTACAGATCAGATCACACACAATGGCACAAAGTCAGTACACACCGACAAGCCAGGCACGCTGGTTCTGCATCTGTGCCATCAACCTGGGGATGCGACTACTCCTCATCACAAAGGCATTGTGTGCTGAACCAGGGAAACGGGCACACACGTGTGTGATGGTCATGTCTGCAAGACACACCACCAGTGCATTGACCGAGTGGTAGTGCTTGCGGTTCCTGTAGGCCTGCTCCTGGGCCTGTGGTGGTACCAAAGCCACATGTGTCCCATCAATGGAGCCAATGACATGCGGCATCCTCCCCAGGGCATAAAAGTCACTCTTCACGTCAGTGAGTCGTCGCAGTCTAGGGAAATAGATGTACCGGTTCAGGAAGAGCAACATTGCCGCCAAAACATCGCGGAGCACACGGCTGAACATGGTCTGTGACATCCCACCAGCAGACGCCACAGTATGTTGGAAGGTACCGGTGGCAAAGAAGTGTAGGGCTGCCATCACCTTCACCTTGGGGGTCAGCGCTGTAGGATACGGCCGGCCAGGCTGCAAATGTGGGGACAACTGCACTGCCAAATCCTCAATCAGCTGCCTGGTGAAGCGGTACCGTCGGATGCTGTCCCGTTCCACCATCGTTGCCAGGTCTGGGAATGGCCGATGGACAGCAGGAGCCCTGCAGTGCAGAGGAGAAGTAAGCAAGATCGTCAGTCACCCCACATATGCGGCATTGAACACACTCAAGATCCCAACATACATCATCATGAGGCACAACTACATGAAGTGTGCAGTACCGGAACGACATGTATGGTACATACATGGCCAACATCTGTCAACACGGTCCTAAAGGTGGCATCAATTTGTCCCAGGTTGGCCCATTGGATATCATGATGCTGTGTCACAGTCACCCCCAGTGACATGTGAGGACAGATGTGCCCCAGGCACCACAGCTCAACGACAGGCACATTCCCAGGGACCCTGTAATGCCACATGGACACTGGCATCACCTGGAGTATCATGTGTACACCACAACAAAACAAACATGACCCCCACAGGTAGTGGCCACACTTGCCATGGCAGGAGAGCCATGGACGTCTGTGACACACACGCACAACATCAGAGTCCATGCACACACAACGTGGATGTGGAGACTGTCTCCCATTGTGCACATGAAATCAGAGACATTGTAAACACTACATGCACAAAGACTGTGGAGGGCCATCACTATTGTGCCACTGGGACACCCTGGCTCAAACATACCGTCCCACATGGGACTCACGGGGTATGTGACATGACATACACAAACACCACTGTGAAATGTGACCATGGCACATGCACAGATATGAACAGTTGCACATCACAGTGGTCACGTACACGTAACACCCAGGATCCTGTCCCCATTAACACGTGCACAGCCTGGGGGTGGCTGCCCACAGGTGACACCCACAGGACAACATGTACACCAACATACACACAATAGGAAATGCAGCCTTACATGCCTTATGATAAGGTTTGGACAGGCTGTCGTGATGTAGGTGTGCCCCTCACTCCCTGGGAGCTATCTGTGGCTGGCATATGTCCATCTGAGACAGGCATGCTGACATATGCCAGTCACATGTACAGTGATGCGTTGAACAGCAATGGACCGATCGGTGCCTCCGGCCGGCCCATTGCTTTCAATGTGTGCGGGTACGCGTTGTACCCCTGTGCGCGTTGTACTGCAATGGACCGATCGGTGCCTCCGGCCGGCCCATTGCATTCAATGTGTGCGGGTACGCGTTGTACCCCTGTGCGCGTTGTACTGCAATGGACCGATCGGTGCCTCCGGCCGGCCCATTGCATTCAATGTGTGCGGGTACGCGTTGTACCCCTGTGCGCGTTGTACTGCAATGGACCGATCGGTGCCTCCGGCCAGCCCATTGCATTCAATGTGTGCGGGTACGCGTTGTACCCCTGTGCGCGTTGAACAGCAATGGACCGATCGGTGCCTCCGGCCGGCCCATTGCATTCAATGTGTGCGGGTACGCGTTGTACCCCTGTGCGCGTTGTACTGCAATGGACCGATCGGTGCCTCCGGCCAGCCCATTGCATTCAATGTGTGCGGGTACGCGTTGTACCCCTGTGCGCGTTGAACAGCAATGGACCGATCGGTGCCTCCGGCCGGCCCATTGCATTCAATGTGTGCGGGTACGCGTTGTACCCCTGTGCGCGTTGTACCTCAATGGACCGATCGGTGCGCACCCATTGACAATGGGCTTGCCTGGCAACGGACGCGCTTTTCGAATATTCGAACGAGTCGGTTGCTGGAAAATCAGTTGGTCACCCACAACAATGTTGCAAAATCATGTATGTCATGAAGTTGAAATTTTGAAGGATGCTGTGGGCGTGTTTTGGTGCTGCTATTCCATGGATTGGCCAGATTCAGAAGATGCAAACGACTTGGACCTATCACTTTGGACACAAGGGACAGTATCTGCCTCTCCAGCACATATATATTGCTGCATGTTCCCCTGAGAGCCCACTTGCCTGCACTACATGCTCCAGGACGACATCTGCCACTGCACTGCTGCTGTCTCTGCCCCTCTGGACCCTGCAATGGCACGTACTGTGGAGAGAGCCCCAGCCTTCAGCCTTGAAGAGAACCAGGCCCTGCTGGACAGCCTACTTCCACAGTACAGCAAGCTGTATGGGACACCAGGGGAGCAGGTGAGTGTTCTGTGCACTGCCTTTCTGAATGTGCATTTTGTCTGACTAGCAAGGCTGAGAGTCAGCACACCACTGGCTAGCAGGCTCACTGAGTAGTTGTCACCCCCATAGTGTGTAGTGACTTGCACTGGACAGGTATGGTGCAGTGACAGTGCTTCTGAACAGGGTTTTACTCCCCATGCAATGATACCATGTAGTGACTTCTGGAAAACTGTCCATGGGCAGCCGTGCACTGCCTGGGTACACCATGTGCCCCTGTGATTGCGACATGTATATGCAACTGTGTCATGCACGGATATGTTGCATGTGTAGTAATGGCCTTATCACTTTGTCATCCTGACAGGCTTCTGCCCATCGGAAGCATGAGATCTGGAAGGACATCGTCCGGGCTGTCCGGTCCGTGGGGGTCTACAAGCGCCGGATCCGCAACTGCCAAAAGAGGTGGCAGGACCTTCGGGGCTGGACCCGGAGGATTGCACGGGTCCAGCTGAAGCTGTCGCCTCCTCGCAGGAGGGGCGGAACACGGACCCTGACCCCCACATGCTCAGGATCCTGGTGGTGGTCTTTCCAGACCTGGATGGGCAGCTGAAGGCCAGAGAGCAGCAAGGAGGGGGTGAGTCAAAGACTGCACTGTGTACTCTGTCTAACATGCTATGTGCCCTCCTCGGGCCAGGTTGAACTGCCACAGTACAGCAGTCATGTTGTCCAGGAGCCATGTCCCTCTATTGTGCACTGCCCACTCCTCATCTGATACCCAGGTGTGGCCCTTACATGCAGGGAATTCTGTCACTTAGGACTGTGTCCTTGCAGTTTGCTTGACTCAAGGTGGGAGACAGCATCTGTTTCCCTGACTCTGTGGTGGGCATCATGGGTGGGTCCATTGCTTACACGATGCCTGTATTCTGACATGTATTCAGCGTGTTACTTTGATCTGTGGTCCAATTGCTGAGCTGATCCACCACATGTGGCTGGGGTACCTGGCACACACCCATGCTGCGGGTGGGAACAATGTTTGGGCCCCAGGAGTATGTATATGACGTGTGTCACACATACTTAGCCAGCTGCCTACAGTCCAGGGCTCATCCCTCATTCATGTGGGGCTGGACAGTCATGCCTACTCCAGGCCATACAATACACTCTGTACTCCCACTCCCGTGTATCAGAGGACACATTGTGCACAGTGATTTGACCCCTCAGGTGTCTGCCTCTGTGTCAGTGTGCTGTGGATTAGTCGCCAGGACTGCTGTGGAGTTTCTTGGTAGGGGCTCAGCATGCCACTGGAGATGTGACCATAGGAGACGATACTTGTGTGACACATAGGTGTCTGATCAGCTGCCCATGCAGACTGGGGCATGTAAATGTGAAGTTCAGGCAGCTGTTCCCCATGCACAGCAGAGTGTGAGGGGCTCAGGTTCAGAGGGTAGTGTCACAGGTCTCCCATATGTCCAATAGGTATGACCTGGACAGATGAGGGTTAAGAGGATGTGTTGTGGGGGGGATGTACATGTGCACTTGTGCAGCTCCAGGACTTGCATTCCCCATGACCTACTATTGTGACACAGTGCAGAGTGTCGTTGTCTGGCTGCAAAGTCATACATCACTGAGACAGTGATGTATGACTTTGCAGTCATGCCTCCGCCATGGCATGTGTCTACTGATTGGTGATCCTGCAGGGGAGTGACATGTGCTACATGCACACCATAGTGGCGCTGGCTATCAGGACATGGGTGCATCATGGTGTCTGTCGCTGGTATGCATCACATGCATTTCCTATTTGACTCTGGGCATCCCTTACATCCGTAAACCTGTACTGACTCAGTGGCAAGAGCTGTGATGTGTCCACACCGTGTCCTCTGCACTGTCCAACTACTGTGTACTTGGTGCATGTGTCAACACTGGGGTGTTGCAATCCAACAGACACCAGACAGATGGGTGCAAGGCCATGTGGGATGTGAGTGCCATGCTTGGCATCAGACTGACAATTGACTTCTCCTGTTCAATTAGTGCACTTTTAGCAATGTACAACTAATGATGCCAGGGCTTGCTCTGTGATGTGCTGTGCTCACAGTGGTGTGTGCGTTATGTGCAGGTGACTGATGTCTGTCTGTTTCCCCATTGTTTGCAGATACATCCACGGCCACGGAAGGGGACAGCTCCACGGACCAGGAGGAGCCGGAGAGCCAGACTGGGTCAGCAGCCGAGGAGTGGTTGGAGGGACCCAGTGGCACGGAGGGCGAGGGGAGCCACACCGAGGAGTCCTCAGCAGCATCCACCTCAGCTGAGGACCAGAGCAACTCGGAGGATGACTCCCTTGTGGAGGCGGGTGTCAGCAGCCACCACACCCCAGCTAGTGTTGCTGTCCCCGCCACCACCAGCACCACCACCGCCCTCCCATCGGCTCCCATTCCCCAGGTCCGTGGAGGCTCCCATGTCCGGGAGCGTGTCTCCTTTGGGCCAGGCACCGCACCCCCTGCCCCTGTGTCCCCTGCTGCCCTGAGTGAGGAGTCTGTGTACCTCCTTCGCCAGCTCCATGTAGGGCAGACAGCCATGCTGAGTGTCCTCCATGCGCACACCGCGCTGTTGACTCAGCTGGTGTCGTTCATGGAGGGCATCTCATCGGGCATGTCTGACCTACAGAGGGGCAATAGGTCCATGGACTCCTCCCTGACGGCAGCAGTGTCCCTCCTCAAACGGTCCCTCACCCCTCCTGCCTCTGCTCCATCCACACTCCCCAGCACCTTACCCATCCCAGGCACACACACACTGGCACAGGCACACACCAGCACACACACATCCAGCACACTGACACACACGCCAATGACAAAACGCACACGCACGCACATTCAGGGAACTGAAGCCAGACTCACAGGGGATGGGGCCCTGGAACACACACACGCATCCACATGCACTGCGCAGTCCTCAGTTCCCTCTCCCTCCAAAGCACCCTCCCTTGCCTCACCTGCAACCCCAAAGTCACAGCAGCTCTTCCTCTGTGACCTCGGCCTCTTCCCCACCGATGAAGCTGCTCCAGCATCCCGGGGGAAGAGGAAGCCCACCCACACGGAGCAGAGTGCCCCTCGCCCCCGGACACCCTCCCCCAGGCGCAGACGGACTGAGGCCCCCACCCGCAAGTCCCCCGGAGTGCTAAGAGCAAGACCCCGCCACCGCCCTGCAGCTCAGGCACAAGGTCTCCGTCCTCCATCCCTCAGGCCCCCACTGCACAGGTGCCCCCACCACACCCTGCCCCAGGTTCCCCCACCCACAGATATACCATCCCCAAGATGCTCCGGCCTTCTCCCCCTGCCACTTGCTCTCCCAGCACCACACCCCCCGCTGCGCTTGTCTGTGCCACTGATGTGGTGAGGGTGTCCTCCCCTCTGTCCAACCCACCTTGCCTGTTCCCCATTCTCCTCCCCTGGAGGTAGGCACTGCAGTGGAGTCCACTACCGCCCTGTCTGACTTGGGCACTGCAGTGGCGGACCTGTCCACCCCATCTGCAGGGTCCACTGCAGTTGTGCCGGCACCCACGACATCTGTGTCATGCCCCCAGTTGTGCCGGCACACACCATGTCAGACACCTCCACTGCAGTTGTCAGTGGCTCTCCAGCACCCACCACCCCTTCCCTGACTCCCCTGGTGAGCCCTGATCCTGTCCCTGCGGTGCCTGGCCTGCCCCCCGGTTGCCCCTCCTAGTGGATTGTCCCTGGTATTGTGCAGGCATGCGTAGGGTGACATCTGCCAGTGTCACCCTGTTTGAACTTTGACAATGGACTGGCCATTGGCCTTTGCTCTAATTTCTTCTGGACGTCGTTATCAAACAACACATATGCTGAATAAAGCAACTTTCTTTTCTCTAGTGCTCATGCTTCAGATGTACATGTTGTTGGTGCAGCTAACCATGCCCTTGCTGCAGTGATGGTGATATCTGGTCTCATGATTATGAAGTGTTACTGTGCAGGAACCCATGTGGTCCAGGGGGAATGTGTCCTATCATGTGGTGTATCCATGTCATCAATAGCAGCATCTGAGGGTGTCATGTGTTCAGTATTTTGCAATGGGTTTCCTACTTACATTGGCAATTTCATATCTGTGGCTTCCACCCCTGCACATCTGTTGTGCCTGCCATCGTTGCATTTGTCTACTTCCCTGACCGTGTTGCCATCTCCAGTGGACATGCAGGTTTGGGCATCAATGGGGAGGGACTCATCCGTGTAGTCAGTGCAACATTGCTATACAAGTGTGTTGGATCTGTGCTGATGATTCCGTTGGCACATCCATGACCAGGCTGATGTGATGGGAGCCCTCATTTGGTGCTAATTGTTGATTGTGTGACCAAGTGCTCAGCTGACATGATGGGGCCCTACTGAGGCAACATATGGCACAGCTTTCCTCACACAGGAGTGGAGTCCCCTCATGGCAGTGTGTACACGTGTGACATTGCCTGCGCCCAAGGTGTGTGTTGTATGTGCATGTCTGTGTGTTCACTTTCATTCATCTGCGCATGCTGTGATCCCTAGTGTTGTACCTGTTTGTGATGCTTGCTGACTTGAGCTATGTTCCCCCAAAGTCTTCTCCCTGTGTTCTCTGTGATGTGGGTGCATGGCACATTACTGGTCATCAGGGTGTCACCCATAGGTGTGTTTGCTGTCAGGGCAGAGTTTGTGTGCTGACGCAGATGGGTCACAGTCAGGTTTCCCTTTGGCACTTGTTGTTTGCCCCTGTCATGTGATTTCCAGTTTGTGTTATCTTTCAGTGATTGTGACACGTTGTGTGTGTGACT
>CAWUFW010024972.1:0-51757 GCA_963921515.1 Calotriton arnoldi | reverse complement strand
TGGTGATTGTAACATTTTGGAAATCATTAACATCCAAATAGTTCCACCACAGTTAGGTAGAACTTAGCTGGTATACTGAGGACAAACATCTTCTGATTTGGTTGATGGATGGTGAAGGCCTGATTCACAGACAAGGTAGTACATCTGCACCCATAGGCAGTGGCGGCTCGCAGAGGGAGTGCTGCGGGCGGTGGGGCGGGGCAGGGGAGGGGCTGGGTGGGGGGGTAGTGGAGTCGGACATACGACGAGCAGGAGTAAGGTAAGTAAATAAATAAATAAAAATATTTACCTTGCCCTCGCTGCATCGCCAACTTGGCGATGCAGCGAGCGCAAGGTAAATAGTTTTATTTATTTATTTACTTACCATACTCATGCCCGTCGTATGTCCGACTCACTCCCCACCTAGCCCTCCCCGCCCCACCCCACCGTCCGCAGCACTCCCTCTGCGAGCCGCCACTGCCCATAGGTTTATAAGCGTATGCGGTTGATCGGTGGAATGGATTCTCAAAATGGTCATAGGTTACACCTGGAAACCAGTGTCAATCACAGCTTTCCAGGAGTAATCCTGGAAAAGTTTTGAAAATGCAATATACTCATTATAAAATACATTTTTGCATTAGAGTGAAAAAGAACAAATACAAATGCAATTGCTACTTTTTTCCCATTGGGAAAATATTTGTCCAATTTGGAAAGATCTCTTTTGCTGCACTCCACCAATTTTTGGCATATTCCATTCCCCTTCTCACAATGGAAAGGGATTTTGTCAGGACTAACTCTTCAACTATTTTCCGTGAGAAAAGGAAAAATATTATATAAGGAATTTCAAGGACATCACTATCACCCTAATAGAACATTTACTACCACAATAGCGCCAAGGTGAGACTATATAGTTATATTTTGTGTATGATATTTTTGCAGACTGGTATTAAACCCACCAGATTCTGGTACCACATTCTCGGAAAAGGAATTTGTGAATGTGTGTCGGATTACAAATTCTGGACATTCCCACTATATAACTCCAATTCCCCTTCCACAGAAAGTGGAAAGAGACATTTTGTGAATTGCAAAATTTTGTTTGCCCTTGTAAAAGAATCTATTGTGTGTGTAGGTCAAATTTCCCAATTATGCATTTATACAAAGCTTTGTGAATTAGGCTTCCAGTGTTATTCTCTGCATGAGGAAACAGATAATCTTGTGCTACTGATTTGTTTGTGAGAGGGGAAGGAAGCAATCAAGCTCATAAAACAACCTGCCTGCGTCATTTGATGCACTGTGTCTGCATCACAGGACCAGTGAGTCATATGGTAGTGAAATTGGGAGAGAAGGCTCAAAATTAATCTAATTTGTGTTAATATTTAAAATCCGCAAAGCTATATGTTTGCAGCAAATATCCTCTTGCTTTCCCTCCTGTTGACTATATACCAATATAAATTATTACAATTGATCTGACACTGAATTGTTTCTAGGCTGTTGATAAAATCAAAGTCAATTATTTTAAGATAAATGCGATACTGAGCACATTGACAGGGAGTTATTCATATGTTTCACCTTCACGTGGCACAAAAATATGCACAAAGAAGTGTAAATAAACAGAACCGGTCCTCACCATTTGTGGAACTTGTAACATATCCATAAAGAGTCTCCTAATAAGTCTCCAATTTAGAAAGAGCCTCTTTAAAGAACATTCCAATATCATGAAGAAGTAACAGATCACAAACCAACTACTCATTTTATCACTTGTTGATTGTGTCTTTGACACCGTACAGAGTTTCACTGCCTTTGCGCCACGTTCGAGCTAAATAAAATACACATAGCTACATATATAACTACATATAGAAATCTGTAAAGTATTGAGATTTTTAATGAGTTATCTCTCAACTTCAAGGCCATGGTTATTGGTAATGATCCCTTGTACGATGCACAGTCTGCTATTAGTATGCGATGTTCCTGAATCCAGGGTTTGACATTCTGAATGTTTCTTTCACAGACTGGAGTCTGATTGGTTTTCAGAAGGTGTATGATCTGTAGGCTTAGTATCTCTGCCTTAAGCTTTTTGAGTGGGTGAGTCTGGAGAATTGTACCAAATTGCCTATATATATTGCCTTGCTTAGTAGTGTTGCTCTATGCAATGCAGGCAATTCTATGTGTGGTATTTAACTGATGGTAGTTAGTGCTGTTGGATGCCTTGCTTGCCACTTAAGTGCATGTTTGGCTGTGATGGGTTTATGTTCAGAGTCTTGCCTTAATGTATGCTGCTGTAAGGTCATGTTTGGTATGTGTTGGTGGGCACTGATGTGATGAGCACATTGACATCCAACTATAGAGCATTTCTGTTTTGTGTTGTTTGTATGTACAGAGTTGTGGCTCCTGGGGTCCGTTGGAGGTTGTGTTATTGTTGAGTGCTTTGGGGCACCATAACATCAATGTAAGACATATGTGTGTTTTGGTGGGTTTGTGTTCAATGTTCTGTTCTAACCCTACTGTTGGGTTAACCTGTGGAATAGATTAAGGAAATGCTGATAGTTATAACAAAAAATGGAAACTAGATTACATTGAAGCCAATCCATGAAAACCTAAGGCCTCATTTTGAGTTTGGCTTACAGGGCACTCTGCCACAGAAGTGGCAGAGTACCATGATTGCAAAACTGACTGCCTGCCTGCTTCATTTACAGTCAGGCGGACTGTCATATTTTAGCTGGTAGTGCCCCCTCTGGTTATGCCAGCAGAAACCTTACATCAACGGCCCAATAAACAAGGGCTGTTGGTTTAAGTCAGTGATTAATTTGTAAAAACATAAGTGTCAGGGCTCTCGTCAGGAGGCCACTGCAGCATGCCCCACACCTTGCCCCTGCTATGCTACCAATGATATTGACAACAAAACTACTAACCATCACACTCCTACAAGTGTGACAAATCAGACTATTTCAGGCCCCCAAAGCTACGAAAATGGCTTGGGCTGGCAGGTAATAGTTATTTTTTAATATATATTGCATTCATAATTAACTGTTGTTCTGGTCACCTCTAAAATAGCTAGACAGTGCCTCCTTGTGGTAGGCTGTAACAAGCGGCGGTGCTGACATTTAAGTGCCAGTGCCGAACACCGGAAACCACTGGCTCAAATTAAGCACTGGTTTAAGTACATCAGTCTGTCTGCCGTATTTAGACTGTATGGTACTTTTTTGTCTGTTCAGGACAGGGAAAGTCTGGTGGCCCTGAACAGAAAATAAGAAAAATTACTCCCA
The DNA here is from genome assembly GCA_963921515.1 of Calotriton arnoldi. Lineage (NCBI taxonomy): Eukaryota > Metazoa > Chordata > Amphibia > Caudata > Salamandridae > Calotriton > Calotriton arnoldi. Next base: position 48,515 of record CAWUFW010024972.1, on the reverse strand, counting down.
AACTCTATATGGCGGGCTGTAGTCTGCCAGGGTAGTATATTGCACAAAGGAAGCCCAAAGATCGCAAGGGACCAAGGGTACTTGAGTAATTCTAGAGACAACAGCCCCTTAACAAGAAATGAAATACAGTCATTCTGGATACAAAAATCAGTTCCAGAAACAGATTCAATGATCAGAGTTTTAAATTTTATTACTACAATTCGAACAGTTACCCCAGCCGGAATAATTTCAAAAACCAAAGATCAAGAGGACAAACAAACAATGAACTGAAACAAACAATGAGCAAAAAGACAATAATGCACAGAAAACCAGGTGTTAAAATCTGACAACAAAAAACATACAGATACATACAGGCAAGCAAACAGTGACCAACATTATTATAACACCTTTAGGTCACTTCTTATTAAAAGCAAAACACTACTGAACCCAAAACAAAAATACTACAAACCGTAGTGTAACGGGTCAGAGTGTATGCCGACGACGTTTCGATCCTGTAAAAATATAGCATCATCATCAGGACTGAGGATCAGTTGCCTGGTATGGTATCAATTGGTATATTACATGAAGCACCTGCTTTTTCAACAATCTGTAACTAAGCAAACAACAGGCTTTTTCAACACAATTGTTTTAAGGCCTGGGCAAAGTTGGCCCTGGCCCAGGGCCACAGCCTTTCAGGGGGCCCCCTGTTAGAGCCAGCTCTGTTCTGCAGAGATTCCTGCCCTGATTATTTTGACTAATTATTGAACAGATTGTTTTAAATACTGTTTTCCTTTAATTTATTTTTATTGTGGGTGATGTATAGGAGTCTATTGCAGACAGAATTTTTTTTGTTTTTCAACACCATGCAACACCCATTAGATCAAATCAGGACCTCACATATGGGAAATGGAAGGGGGTCACAAAGATTATTTGCTAAATGAATGAGCTGCTGCTGTATTGTAGTATTGAAAACACGTGGGGCCTCCAAATTCCATTTGGCCAAGGGCCCCTGAAATCCTTATGATGTCCCTAAATGAGGGCCTTAGTTTAGAATAATAGTGGAGGCAAGAGACCCATGCATGTATGATGCACCTGCCAGGCGGGGGTGCAGAGATCCCTGCCCGCAGAAATGTCACTGCTATGTATTTGCTCTTGTTCTTTCTGGTTTCGTTCATCTTCATCAACACGTTGTCACCACCATTGGCTCAATTTCAGTTTGTACCACAGTTTTGAATCAGGTGTCATTGAAGGTTGAAAATGGGTGCGCTTTCTGGGACCAAAGGATTTCAAGTTGCATTTTTCTACACCATTTATAGCCTGTATTTATGTTATTTTGAACATGATGTTACTTTGAAAAAGTCTGCTTGTGACTGGTCAGTACTAAAGAAACTTGCATGAGAAATAAGTAGGATGGTTTCTTGTGTAGGAAAACTGTTGATATAGAAGGCAGAATTTGAATATTTCCTGCACAATGTAATTCTTATGTAGGAATGTAAATTATTCCAGTAATTGTTAAGTACAAGAACAATTTGCTGACTATTAAAATTGATGTTTTCAATGAACGTTTTTCTGCAAAAATGCCAATGATCTTGTAGATCCAACACACCTGGCAGTTCAGGGTGCACTGTCCCCATAAGGCGCACAGCAGTACTGATTTGCATAAGGTGGGACTTTGTCTAGAGTGGCAGGAGGGGTGAACAAGCATTTGCCAAGCAATAGGTCTCGCATTTACGCGGGTTTAAGCTATTGGCATTGTAAATGGCAATGCCTTTTATTTATGTTTTGAAAACCAAAACATAAATAAAGGGCATTGTCATTTACAATGCCAATAGCTCAAACTGCATAAATGCGAGACCTATTGCATTGCAAATGCTTGTTCAAACCTTGGGGTCGATCGTCGTAGCCGTTGGGCCTGTGAGCTGGAGAAGCCCCATGACCAATTAATGCCAGCACTCACACCGCACGCAGTTTAGAGTTTCATGAAATCACCCTCACCCACCCCTCCGACAAACCGAGTGTGACAAGCGAGCACCCGAGAGCAGCGGGAGGTACAGCGCCCAGGTCTTACGAGAAAAGCACCTGGGCAGCCACCACCGGGGTGCAGCGCGAGAACCTCATGCTGGAGACGGAAGACGGGGGGGCCTTATCACCCCGATGAGGCGGCACCCTGTGGAACACAGCAGAGAGGGACTCCGCCCCACGGGACTTCTGTAGCATTGCAAAACTGCACAAAAACTGCTAACATATACACACGCCCGTATGACTTTTTGTGAAATCACTGCACCGATTTCCTGCTGAGTGTGACAAAATCAGTAATAAGATCGCTGCCCCGGGGTGTTCAGATGTTATGCTGTTCACCACCAAGTGATGAATCACTGACCCTCCCCCCCCCCCACACACACACACCCCTCAGTCACAGCAGCGGGTGGTAAACAGCTCCTCTTCAATCCTATCAGGCACTTTACTCCTTCAGTCCGGCAGTATGTTCAGTGTGGAATATGCAATTGTATTTATATAGCGCTTACTACCCCGTCGAAGCACTTTTCGGCGAGTAGTAAAGGATTAGAGGTGAATTCTCTGTTAAAGCGCGCACATTTAATTCCAGCCACATCTGCAATTGTGTCTAACTGGCCTCTAAAGTCATTCTTGACGCCAAATGCACTTGTAAGTTATGTCTTTCAAACTACAAAATACCCGAAACCCTTGCGGCTCCACACACAGACCACCAGCCCCGGAAGGACTTACCGTTTGTGTCATATTTCATTATAGCCCGGGTCACTGAATAATGGACCGGAACGCGTGATGTTTCGGCAGAGAACCTGCCACGCATGTACCTTGGAAAAAGGTGCGCAGGTTCATCCATGTACCAACTTAGGACAGCGAAAACAGGAGCGCCTACAATGCAGACTCTAGCAGGAAATTTAAGAACACCAGAGACGCCACAGAAGTCACGGAGAACAAGCGCAGTGCGCCCTGAAGCTACAGTGCCCGGACAGCTCGTGACACAGCATTTTCTCTCTGACTTAAAAAAATGTGCAATGCGAATGTCTACTGCTCCCGAAAAACTGCAGTCTTGATGGGTTTTGCCTAGTCCTTTGCCTTTTACAAGTTGTACAGCATATATAATTTAAAAACAACACGGCACATGTAGCATCTGTAACAAATGGTGCAGAGAATCGAAGCGAGGAGGTGGCTCAACATATAACGCTGCCGACTTTGGAGCTGGAGAACAGGGTTCGAGCCTCGGGTGGGCTGTATCACGTAATCACATATAAATAAACGGAGCTCTCGGAGGGGAGTGGGGAGAGACTAATAAAACAAGGGGGAGGGTCACAAAGAGCGCATTACCACTGCATCACCCGGCTCCTTTGCCAAAGCCGAATGAAGAAAAAAAAAGTGCTTACAGACTAATTAAAGGAGACAGTCTAATGCTGCAAGTAAAAGATCCAGTCCAGGTGGGCGGGGCCAAAAGGAGACAGGGCGGTAACAAGGAGGGTCTAAAAAGCCTCACTGACAATGGAAAGCCAGGATTTTGCATGCACGATGACGCAAGCCAATGGAAAGAAGGGGCGGAGCCTAGACTCCACTTCAGAAATTGGCTTGATTACAAGAAGCCTCGCAGAGCGAGCAACGCATGCGCGCTGCAACACTAGGCCAGACCTAAAAATTGGCTTGATTACAAGAAGCCTTGCAGAGCGAGCAGCGCATGCACGCTGCAACGCTAGGAGAGACCTAAAAACGCTGGGTCTGAATGCTACCCAGAGAGACTGCCAGTGGTTAGGCTGTCTGTGAGCATTCTTCCCATCCATCTCTTGATGTATAAACTACCTCGTAGAGGTATTAACATTCCATTCCATGAGCAGAAAAGACAAATAACCACCACAGCTTTTCATTTTTTCGGTTCAATCCAAATCGTAATTTGAGAGCTGAGAAAAGTGTACATTTCTATTTTACCCAAACTACGCAAACTAGTTGCCAGCAGTGGTGCTCACAAGGCTGCATTGTCACATTTTTGTTGTAAGAGAACAAGATTGGCAGCCAAACTGTTTCGATCCCAATAGTTGAGGATTGTCTTGGAATGCATGGGCACCAGGGCAAAAAACACTGCTGCATTTTAGGTGTTATTTACTGTAATGCCTGTATGATGTTGTGTACCACATTCATGACACTAATTATATAATAACAATACCATGAGGCAGATATATACAAACAAACACACATGCACATTAACAAGCAGTGAAACAGGACACATGCACATGCAGACACAGGTGACTGCCCGATGGCTATATAAATGGACTAAATGCTGCTTTGCTGTATGTATACATGAATAGTTGGGTTGGATGGCTGTGGGTGTATGCAACAGCAGATGGGTGGGTAGAAGAATGGATGATATTGCATCAATATACGAACACAGGTGTGGACTTGGATGAATGTATTGCATTTTAGCATTTGTAAAGTGCTTTACTAATCCAGAGACGTTGTCAAGTGCTTGGCTGCGGGTGGTAGAAAAAATACTTTGGTGACAGTAGGTGTGAAATGATGAATGCACACCTTACCAACTCACCACCAATCGTGAGAAATCTCTTGATGAAATAAAATAAAAACAATATTACTAAGTGGCCTCATTTGCTACATTATAAGGCATTCTTGGATTTCTAGCTAATAGCACTCATTACCTGTTAGGATATGGAAACTTACACAATAACTGAAAAGTGAATCTACAAGCCCAGAATGCAAAATAATCGTCGCTAAGAAAAGCTATGGCTAATTGAACATAACATGAAGCAATGTGGCAGCACTGCAGAAAAAGGGTGCTAACTTGGAATACAAACTCAGTATGTGGTATCACTATAGAAACAGCTCATTCGGCTTGTTTGGTATTGGTGTTTCCCTTGAAACTGTGCTTATAACTGTATCTGGCAGGGCCTCAGCATGCAGGAGGCCTTGCATGAGCTGCAGGCAACTTTTATGCTGTCCCCAGTGACCGCTCCTTTCCTCTCTGACAATAACACATACATACCAGGTTTTCCTTTGAGGTATGTAAACATCTAGCTTGTGATTGTGGCATCATGAATGGACTTGTTGGAGATCACATAAGACAGACCCTTGGAAGGAAGCTGAGGTTCCCGATTTGTGAGGTGAGTCTCACAGTGACAGTTGAAACCACTGGGGATGACAGATGTTTGTGGATCATTTAGAGAAAATTAGATTGACATGTAGGTGGAAGTAGAGCAGCTAAAACGAGGCCAAGTGATGCAGTGTGGCTGATGAGCGATTTCATGGTAGGGAATGGTTCAAAGGAAGCAGTCCTTTAACTCTTGAAGAACGATAAACAGCCTGTTGGATTGGGCTAAGTGGCATCTTTTTACAGCCTCTAGGAGAATTCAACACATGTGGATGCTCTGACACATCTAGGAAACCCATAGACCTGTATATTTGCTGTTACCTGTCGAAAACATGGCGGACACCTTGCACGGTTTCAGTCTGGAGGGGACCCACCTAAGCAGTTGACCAGACCAGTAGCGGCTGCAACCAGGCAGTAGTGGTGGGGCGGGGAGGTAAAAAAAAATAAACAAATAGAAGGGGAAAAAAAGACAAAAAATGTCACTTACCTTCCCAGCAGCCGCCTCTCCTCCGTCCTCTCTCTGATCGACGAAGCAGAAAGCACCCAGGCTCCCGACTCCCCTAGCCAATCACGACGCTGCGTTACAGCAGTGTTGTGATTGGTCTGAGCGTTATGGTTCGGCGCTCAGAGAGAGATGGGGAGGCTGTGCATGTTCCCCACCCTGGCTGTACAATACAGCCAGTGGAGAACATGCAAAGTGCCATGACAGTTTGGCCAGCCCAAGACGGCCAACCAAACCATCATGCACTCTTAAGAGAGTGCCCACAAGTAGCGGCTGCTGCAGGGCAGTAGTGGTGAGGTGGGGAGTGGTGTGGTTACAAAAAAAGGGGAAAAAAAGAGAAGCTAAATTTCACTTACCTTCCTGGCAGCCGCCTCTCCTCCGTCCTCTTCGGTCAATGAAGCAGGAAGCACCCAGGCTCCCGACTCCCCTAGCCAATCACGACGCTGCATTACAGCAGTGTTGTGATTGGTCTGAGCGCCGTGGTTCAGTGCTCAGAGAGGGACTGGGAGGCTGTGCACGCTCTCCACCCAGGCTATACAATACAGCAGGTGGAGAACATGCAAAGTGCGCAGGACGGTTTGGCTGGCCCAAGACAGCTGGCCAAACCATCATGCGCACTTAAGAGAGTGCCCACCACTCCTCCCCCTGCTCTGCGGGAAGCACAGCCCCGCCTGCCCGTCCGCACCTTTACATAGCCAATAATGAAAAATAAAATTATAATAACATTGTTGTCATTTTATTTTTTCTGTGGGGCGACCCTCCTGTGCCTTAGTGGAGGAGCCGACCCTCGTGCCCACCACTCCTCCCTCTGCGGGCGGGAAGCACAGCCCTGTACCGCCCGCACCTTTACATTGCTAATAATTAAAAATAAAATCATAATAACAATGTTATTATCATTCTATTTTTCCTGTGGAGCGGCGCTCCGCCACCTTAGCGGAGGAGCCGCTGCTGGACCAGACAGTGGGTAGCTACGCTGCTGCTCAGTGATCTGTGGCAAACAATTGGTATATTCAAACGCAGCCAAAAATGAAGTGATTTCAAGCTCCCTGGAAAGAGACTCAAGGTTGCACACTCATTGCCTGGTGTGGTATTTTAAGCCCTTGCACAGTAGTGGACTCCATGCGTGGGAGTAGCCCAGAGTGGCCTTTGATCACGTGGCTAAACTTGACCTCAATGACAGTCCATAAACCCAGCAGAATCCAGGAGGCATGCATTTTAAAACTCTGTACCTTCAGATGGTTGTTATTGACCCTCTTCCTGCAAAAGGAGCTGACCTTTACCTAATAACATGTTAAATCAATACTTTCCACAAAAGCAGTAGAGTGATTGAAATACATTTGTAGGCTGTAGTGTACCCAAAAAGTCATTACATCAGTGGTGTTGGCAGGTATACCACAGGGTATGACTGTTATGGATCATTTCCGGATTATTCTTCCAGCCATGTCACTTGCTTTGCCCAACTTTCATGAAGCTACACCACCTGCTTTGTGAAAAAATACCAGCCTTGAAAGGGGTGTTTCTGGCTGGGGTACAGACAGTATGTGACATAGGGATGGGCTATTGGAGCTCCTTGGGAAAATTCCTTGCATCCTAACATTGAGAGGACTGCGGAAGATGTTTGATAGTATTTTGCATATTTAACACTGCGTCAGCATTGAAACCCGATGATTGGATTTGGTAGACCAACTAGTGTGAGAATCTAGTGACCTTTAATTGTACAAACTATGACTGCACAGGTAAAGACAGACAGGAAAATTAAACAACATGTATTGTTGCCTCAAATCTAAGCAAGGTTTGCCAATGATCTATGGCCTTGGAAAAACACTTGGGGACCTCACCTCCCCTAAACATGACAAGACATATTTGTGTGCCATTTAGATACTTGTGAACCCTAGTTTCTTGAACTGATGTGTGAAAAGGTGCAGATTAGACCTGAAAGTGCATCTCATTGGGCAGATCGGGTTATAACTAGAATAGATTAAACATGCACTGGTGAGGAACATGCTGGAGCTGGATTTAATAAGCATATAATGGTGTTGATTAGGTATTACTAGTGCAGACAAGCCTACAATAGGACAGACAAAGACTGAAGTGGTTTGAATTATTCCCTTCCAAATGTAGAACATTCAGCATTGGTGGGTGATCAGACCATTCTTGTGTAGAATAGGCAGCATTGGTGTATACTGGTGTATAATCAGACTGCTTGTGGAGAATAGGCAACACTGATGAATACTGGTGTTTAAGCAGACCATGCTTGTGTAGAATAGGCAGCACTGGTGTATACTGGTGTATAATCAGACTGTGCTTGTGGAGAATAGGCAGCACTGGTGTAGACTACTGTATAATCAGACCGTCCTTGTGTAGATAAAGGCAGCACTGGTAAATATTGACATATAAGCAGACCATGCTTGTGTAGAATAGGCAGCTCTGGTGTATACTGGTGTATAATCATACTGTATTTGTGTAGATTAGGCAGCTCTGGTGTATATTGGTGTATAATCAGACTGTGCTTGTGTAGAATAGGCAGCACTGGTGTATACTACTGTATAATCAGACCGTCCTTGTGTAGATGAAGGCAGCACTGGTAGATATTGGCATATAAGCAGACCATGCTTGTGTAGAATGGACAGCACTGGTGCATACTGGTGTATAATCAGACCATGCTTGTGTAGAATAGTCTATTGGTATTAAGGGAAGCCGAGTGTCGCCTAGGACTGTGGATAGCTTATGCATAAAGAACAGTGGTCCCAAGACCATAGATATCGCAATCAATGTACAAATACATCACATTATCAATTTATTCAATCGTATTTAAAAAAACATTAAAAACAATGTGAGATGCTCTCATACAATTGATACACACATGTGACAATACAGGATCAAGAGTGTGTATCAAGTAAGAACAACACAGCCCATTTTATTCTTATGTACAAACAAATTGGGTCCGTAGAACTAGTCGACAATGGTTTGATCCTTTAGACTTACTTGATACATACTCTTGATTGCATATTGTCACACATCTGTATCAATTCTATGAGAGCACCAAGCAAGTTTCTCACAACACACCCACTGTGCTGCCTCATTGTTTTTAATGTGTTTTTTATGTACAATTGAAGAAATTGAGCATTTGATGTATTTGCACATTGATTGTGAATCTTTGGTCTTGGGACCTCTGTTCTTTACGCATGTGTAGAATAGGCAGCACTGCTGTATACTGGTGTATAGTCAGACCATGTTGTGTAGAGTTGCTAGCACTAGGGTACATTGAGCATGTACCAGTGCAGAAAGTACCTGAATTAGTTTAGGTTAATGCTGTTCTTTTGTAGATTTTTCAGAAGTGATGTATAATAAACAGCAGCTGCTGCAGATTAAGCTGTCACTAGTGTCACTGCTGCAAATGTATCCTGAATTGGTGCAGATCATGACTGATGTATTTCAGAGTAACCTGCCACTATGACTCCTGAACTGTGATATGTTAAGACTACACCTAGACAGATTTCAGTGCTACAGAGGCAGATTAGAGCAGAATATTCCATATTAAGATACCAACAACAGCCTGTTAACATTACCAATTGAGCATAAACATTGAATGTATATGTGTATGCATATAATCAAATAAGAAGTCTGACCGATGCTGGAGAGATAATCCCAAACAGGCCAAACTGCTTCTGTAAGTAGCCACCCTTAAACCAATACACTTTTGTGGTCCGGACTCACAGCTTGTTGTCTGCCACAGCTCATGAGAGCACAACACAGAAAATAAACAAACAATGCACAGCATTCAGAAAGGATTTTTGGGTCACACTCCTGGAGCCATTGGCTTGCTTGGGTGAAATCCCTTCAGGAATTGTCTCCATGGGCTGTTATATTTTGGATCAGACAACAGCATTTTGCAGATATCTACATTGTGTAACATTACACTGGTGAGAAGGATAGAAAGTAGTCCACGTGTAATCTCCTGCTGCTAATGCTGGGCTGCTACTGGCTAATTCAGAGTGTCCGGCGAGCTCCCTGATGCAATTGTTGTGTAACCGGTGCCCTTCAATCACAGAATTTGTAAAGCGCGCTACTTACCCGCGAGGGTCTCAAGGCGCTGGGGAGAAAAAAGGGGGGGGGTGCTGCTACTGGTCGAACAACCAGGTCTTGAGTAGCCTCCTGAAGGTCAGCAGGTCTTGGGTCTGTCGTAGGCTTAGTGGAAGGGTGTTCCAGGTCTTGGCGGCGAGGTGGGAGAAGGATCTGCCGCCGGTGGTAGTTCTTCGAATGCGAGGGACGGTGGCGAGGGAGAGGTCGGCGGAGCGGAGTTGGCGGTTGGGGACGTAGAAGAGGAGTCGTCTGTTGAGGTAGGCTGGGCCAGTCTTGTGGAGTGCCTTGTGTGCGTGGATGAGGAGTTTGAAGGAGATTCTCCTGTCGACGGGGAGCCAGTGCAGGTTCCTCAGGTGGGGGTGATGTGGCTGTGGCATGGTACATCGAGGATCAGGCGTGCGGAGGCGTTTTGTATGCGTTGCAGTCGCTTGATGAGCTTGGCCGGGCTCCTGCGTAGAGGGCGTTCCCATAGTCAAGTCTGCTACTGACGAGGGCCTGGGTGACTGTTCTTCTTGTGTCTGTCGGGATCCACCTGTAGATCTTGCGAAGCATGCGGAGGGTGTTGAAGCAGGAGGATGAGACTGCGTTGACTTGCCTGGCCATGGAGAGCGTTGAGTCGAGGATGACTCCCAGGTTGCGTGCGTGGTCGGTGGGTGTCGGGGCTGCTCCCAGCGTCGTTGGCCACCAGGAGTCGTCCCCAGGCTGAGGGGTTGGAGCCGAGGATGAGGACCTCTGTCTTCTCCGTGTTCAGTTTTAGTCGGCTGATCTTCATCCAATCGGCGACGGCCTTCATTCCTTCATGGAGGTTGGATTTGGCGGCGAGGGGTCCTTGGTGAGGGAGAGGATCAGTTGAGTGTCGTCGGCGTAGGAGATTATGTTGAGGTCGTGCTGTCTGGCGATGCGTGCGAGCGGGGCCATGTAGATGTTGAACAGTGTTGGGCTGAGGGACGATCCCTGGGGTACGCCGCAGATGATCTCGGAGGCTTCGGATCGGAATGGTGGGAGACGGACTCTCTGGGTTCTGCCGGTGAGGAAGGAGGTGGCCCATTCCAGGGCCTTGTCTCGGATCCCTGCGTCGTGGAGGCGTGCGTGTAGAGTGCGGTGGCAGACAGTGTCGAAGGCGGCGGAGAGGTCCAGCAGGATGAGGGCTGCGGTCTCACCGTTGTCCAGCAGGATCCTGATGTCGCCGGTGGCGGCGATGAGGGCAGTCTCAGTGCTGTGGCTGCTGCGGAACCCCGATTGGGATGGGTCCAGGATGCTGTTTTCTTCGAGGTATCGGGTTAGCTGTTTGTTGACGATCTTCTCGATGACCTTGGCTGGGAACGGAAGCAGGGAGATGGGCCGGAAGTTCTTGAGGTCTCTCGGGTCCGCCTTGGGTTTTTTGAGTAGGGCGTTGATCTCTGCGTGTTTCGAGCTCTCTGGGAAGGTCGCGGTCTCGAAGGAGAGATTGATAATGCTGCACAGGTGGGGTGCGATGGAGCTGCTGGCTTTGTTGAAGATGTGGTGCGGGAAAGGGTCTGACGGGGAGCCGGACTGTATTGTGCTCATGGTCTTGATGGTGTCCTCAATGTTCACGCTGGCCCAGGCTGGCAGGGGGTCGTGGTCGATGGTGTGCGGCGGGTCTGGTGCATTGATCTTAGTTGGGGCTGTCTGGGTGTTGAAGCTGTCGTGGATGTCGGCGATCTTGCGGTGGAAGAAGGTGGCGAGGGAATCGCACAGGGGTTGCGACAGCGGGATGTCGTTGGTGTTGGAGTTGGGGTTGGAGAGTTCCTTCACGATGTTGAAAAGCTCCTTGCTGTTGTGTGCGTTGTTGTCGAGGCGGTCTTTGAAGGAGATTCTCTTGGCGGACTTGATGAGGTGGTGGTGGTTACGGATGGCGTCTTTGTGGGCTGCGTGGCTGTCCGGTGTCTTATCACTGTGCCATTTCTTCTCTAGTTTCCGGCAGGTGCGCTTGGAGGCTAGGAGTTCCGAGGTGAACCAGCTGGCTCTTTTGGTGGTGTCACTGTAGGTGAGTTTTTTCAGCGGGGCGAGGTGTTGGCACAGTCGTCCATCCATCGTCTGAGGTTGCAGGCGGCGTCGTCGGTGTTGGATGGGTCGGAGGGAGGGCTGAGAGCGAGGGTTGCCCGTAGTTGGTCTTCGGTGACTTTGCTCCAGCAGCGGCGTGGGATCTGTTGGGTGCGGTGGTGTGTGGTGGGTTTCTGGAAGGTGAAATGGATGCAGCGGTGGTCGGTCCAGAGGAGTTCCGTGGTGTGGCTGAAGGAGACGTGGGAGCTTGAGGAGAAGATGGGGTCAAGCGTGTGGCCGGCGGAATGGGTCGGTGTTGTGACGAGCTGGCTCAGACCGAGGTTGGCGAGGTTGTCGATCAGGGTGGTGGAGTTGCTGTCGTTGTTGTTCTCCAGGTGAAAGTTCAGGTCTCCGAGGAGGATGTAGTCGGTAGAGGTCAGGGCGTGCGTGCTGATGAAGTCGGCGATGGAGTCGCTGAACTGGGGTCGGGGCCCAGGGGTCTGTAGACAAGGGTGCCTCTAAGGGTGGTGTTGGGGTCCGTGTGGATCTGGAAGTGCATGTGTTCAGCGGTGCTGAGAGTGTCGTCGGTGCTGGTCGAGACCCTGATGGTGTTCTTGTGGACGATGGCGATTCCTCCTCCTTCTGCGTTGACGCGGTCTCTGCGGGTGATCTTATAGCCGTCTGGGATGGCTATGGCGATGTCGGGGGCGGAGGAGTCATTCATCCAGGTCTCTGTCAGGAAGGCGACGTCTGGTGATGATGTGTCGAGCAGGTCCCAGAGCTCGGCGGCGTGTTTGCGTGCGGAGCGGGTGTTCAGTAGGATGCATCGGAGGTGGTTGAGGTCCTTCTTGGCGGGCGTTTCGGTGGCTCTGAGGCTGGTGTAGCTGCAGTTCCGGCAGGTGAAGGGACCATGGGTGCGTTTCGGGGCGGCCTTGAAGCAGTTGTGCGTCCGTCCAGGGTTGAGAGCGTGGAGTGTGGTGGCATCGTAGCGGCGTCGGTCCTCGAGGCTGGTGCGGGGGCGCACGGCCCAGGGGTTCTGGCGCTGGGCGCGGTCCAGGCGCGGACGGGCGCCATATATGGGGAGGTGGGAGGGAGGAGCAGCTGGGAGGCAGGAGGCAGGGGCAGCGAATGGGCAGTCAGGGGGGCGGGGCCGCAGGGGACGCAGCAGCAGGAGTGGAGAGAGGCAGCGAGGGGTACAGAAGGAAAATGGACACAGGGAAAATGGGGGCAGCGAGGGGAAACAGAAGGAAAAAAGGACACAGTTCAGTGGGGGCAGCGAGGGGTACAGAAGGAGAAAAGGACACAATTCAATGGGGGCAGCGAGGGGTACAGAAGGAAAAAGGACACAATTAAATGGGGGCAGCGAGGGGTACAGAAGGAGAAAAGGACACAATTCAATGGGGGCAGCGAGGGGTACAGAAGGAAAAAAGGACACAATTCAATGGGGGCAGCGAGGGGTACAGAAGGAAAATGGACACAGTGAAAATGGGGGCAGCGAGGGGTACAGAAGGAAAATGGACACAGTGAAAATGGGGGCAGCGAGGGGAAACAGAAGGAAAAAAGGACACAGTTCAGTGGGGGCAGCGAGGGGTACAGAAGGAAAATGGACACAGTGAAAATGGGGGCAGCGAGGGGAAACAGAAGGAAAATGGACACAGTGAAAATGGGGACAGCGAGGGGTACAGAAGGAAAAAGGACACAGTGAAAATGGGGGCAGCGAGGGGTACAGAAAGAAAATGGACACAGTGAAAATGGGGGCAGCGAGGGGAAACAGAAGGAAACCGGGCACCGAGGCCACAGGCAGAGGGCGAGCTTACCAGCAGCAGCAGCGGGCAGGACACCACAGGCGGAGCTGTGTGGCGGGGGAGCGACCTACCTGTGTCTGCCACTATAGGATGTGACCTCTCAGTTATAAATATAAATGGGCATCATCTTAGAGGGTGGTTTTGTTACGACAAAAACCACTTTCAAAGATAGCCACCATATTGATACACCTCTCACAGTGCTAAGCCCTCTTAATGATACTGCGGGACCTCTCATGACAAATACTCAGCCCCCAGCAACCCCCCTTACCGCTGTCATGTGGACCTCAGCTGCCACTTTGTATTGATCCAGATGACAAAAACACATTCAATCAATGTTTCTCACAATGAGCACTAAAAGCTAATTGGATAAAAGACCAGTCATCAAGAATAGCAATGTGAAGAGTAGGTAGAGTGGACAGTAGTTTACAGTTCAATCACAACATTAGTATGCACAGTGGGACAGCCTGTTCTGCCTATTGGGCAGCCGCTAATTGGAGGCAGTGGAGATTGGGTTGTGCAGGGCAAACATGGCCCCAGTTACTTATCCCTCTCGCCACCGGGGTTGCACCAGGGCAGGCTCGATGCTGCTGCCATGCCTCACACATTTCATATTAGTGTTGTACAGTCGCGGTCCGTGTAGGAGTGCAGCCGGGCGTGACGTGGGGCGGGGAGGGCAGGGTGGGGGTGCAAAGTACGGATTACGGACCAATACAGGTAAGTAAACACTTAAATCAATAAAAGCGAATTTAGTTGTGAGCGCTGCATCGCCAAATGCGATGCAGTGCGCACAACGAAATTCGTTTCATTGATTTAAATGTTTACTTACCTGCATTGGTCCGTAATCCGTACTTTGCTACCCCCCACCCTGCCCCTCCCCCGCCCCACGTCACCGCCCGGCCGGCACTCCTACACGGACCGCGACTGGTGTTGTATACAATGTTACGGTGGGCCATGCTACGCAGTCTTTAGTACTAATACAGATCTCCATGGCGTGGCTCACCCAGAACTTCTTGGGGGAGTATGTGGCCTTGTGGCTAGAGCTGCCGACTTTGGAGCTAGGGAACCAGGTTCGAGCCTCGGCGTCGGCTCAACATCCATTGATTCTGGGCAAATCACTTAATCTTCCTGTGCCTACGAATGTGTACTTGTGTTACATAACTGGTGGTCGTGTAAAGCGCTCCAATACCTTAGGGTCGAGTACGTTCTAAAAAAGACCAGGGCACCGCTTTGGAAGGGTGAGATTTGCTTCCAAGCATCCATGGGAGCAGAGCACACAGCTTCTTCCGCCCACCAAATTGCACACCAACTGGCACTTACTTCAGTGGTACGCGGTGTATGAAAGTGGTGAGTTGTAGTGGTGAGCTGTAGTGGTGAGTTACAGTCTTCAAGTTCGGGAATCTGCAATATTAAAGGAAGTGGAGAGAACATTAGCCATGCGAGTTTGCAGTGCTCCTGACCTAGAGCGCCGTCTGCCTCACTTTCTCGCGCATTGTTGCCACACCAATTGCCTAGTTTAGATGCTCTGAAAAGGTCTTTAATGCTCCACTGGTGTGGTAAAGTTAAAGAAATGTATAGCCATCAAAAAATCCCTTTGGCGATTATAGAAGCAATCCTGACTGAGAAAACTTTACTGTAAGCTGTGAAAAGACTGTCAATGTTCCATCTGTTTGATACTCTAAAATTTCAATTTAATAAAGATGTTGTTTATAATACTTGACTGTTCAATAATTCTTTCCTGAAAGCGCACTGGAGTGTTAGATTGTGCTTCATTTGGTGATACGATTTGTTATTATTCTGCCCATGTGCTCCACCTAGAGTGTGTTGTCTCCCTGTCAAATACCTTCCCCGCGCTCTGTGTTGCTCTCTCTCGTGTTCCCTCTCTATCTTGCTCTCTCCGTCTCTCTCTTTTGTGTACTTCCTCCTGCCAAGTCCCCCTTCTAAATCTTACCTTATTCACCTCCCTCCCCGTTACTTTCCTCCATCTGCCTCTTCTTTTCTCCCCCACCCCACACAGGCATTTACATTTTTTTTAAGTTGCATTTTTCGGAGGACCCAGTAGCTACAGGGTGCTCCCCTAACATGCCCTTTCGTCTTGATATTTCATTTTATTTTACGGATCAAAGTGGCATCTGCCATCTTAGATTGGTCAATAAAAAAAGAAAATGGCACCCTCATCAATCGGTGAACACAGTCTGTGTTATGGCGTATGCGTCATTGATGACGCAAACGCCATAACACAGACGGTGTTCACCGATTGATGAGGGTGCCATTTTCTTTTTTTATTGACCAATCTAAGATGGCAGATGCCACTTTGATCCGTAAAATAAAATGAAATATCAAGAGCAAAGGGCATGTACACAGACGCATATGTCGATAGAATGACACTAGCCACAACAGCAACTATGTCATCCCATCTTTTTTTTCCTTTTTTGGGCGCGTTTACTGCATCTGTAAAAATAATTATTGGCATAACGAGACATAGATCTCAAAGCCAGTCCTACTGTCTTCGCCACTGCTTGTTTGGGGTGTTCCAACTTCTGAAGCTTGCATTGCTCCTCTTTCACACTTTGATTCACACAAGAAGAAAAGTGATATAATGCTAATATCGACAGTCTTGATTAGCTATTTATTATATATTTTTACATTCAGGGACATGTAGTTTAGATATTTTCATTTAAATTAAAATAGAAATTCCTTGCTAAATGAATCAGACCTAACGTGGAAGAACTGAACAAGTGAAACTGAAATCTGTAGACGTTATCCATCGCTAACTTCAGGCTATTATCTTTGGAACAATAGGTGGTTTAAGCTAAAGCATATCATGATATTTTTATACTTCCTTTTAATGCTGAGATCTTTACTTGCTTCCTTCCAGGGAGGGGAGAGAGTGTATCACCAAGTTCGGATTATTCTAGCATACTAATATTTAATTTGCTTTCAAACAAGCACTACAGATATCAGAATCCAAAGTAAAACAAGTATTGTCAAGGTGTATAGGTCTGGTCTTTGCAAGCAAAAGAGATGGTTAATCAATTTTATTATTTTAATTGCCACAAAAAAAGCGGAAATAAAAAGTCACCTCCTAAATTGGCGCTCATATTCTTTCAATTTAAGATTTTAAATGTAAAAAAGAAGACTAAATAAGCATGCTATATAATTTGTACACAGTAAGTGGTATGTGGACCCTTTTTAGTTTTAATGTACATCGCAATCAGGAAATATGATTCTTATTGCTTCAGAGAAAAGGTATACTGGCTTTCAATGGCTGTAATCTGAAGGTATAGTTTCAACAGATAAGGACGACTTATAAAATAAATAGGTAGTGGCAATTTAGCGGGTCACCATAAGCGGCTTTAAAAAATAGCAGAGAAACTTTACAATTTACCTGGTGGCCGGCTAAATAATAGAGATTTTGCACTGTTTGGCCTCAAGCCATGCAAATAGGCAAAAAACTTCACCATTTACCCAGCCACTGGTTAAATAGTACAGATTCTCCACTGTTTGACCAGAAGCTGTGCAAATGACAAGTAAACCTAACTATTTACAAGCCTCTCGCTAAATAGCAGAGCTTATGTACTCTTTGCCCGGCAGCCATGTAAATAGCAAATAAACTTTATTGTTTACCTGGTCTGTGGCTAAATAACAGACATTATGCACTGCTTATGCAAGCGTTAAGCAAGCAGTAAAGAAACGTCACTCATTAACCGGCTGCTGGTAAAACAGCAGACATTGGGGTATATTCCCAAGGAGCTATCGCCGAGTTATCGGCACTTTATCGCAGCCAAATTCGCGATACATTTATCGCCCCATTCACAAGCTGGTGCTAACAGTCGATACCACCAGTTAACGTGCGAAAGCATCCGCAAAATACATCGCCACAGATGACCCTGGCAACTATCGCTAATGAGATGCAGAGTAGGCGTTCCCGAGCAAAAATCCGCGACAACACCACACCTCAACATTCTCAACTACCAGCCACATCGGCGGTAAGACCACAAAACAGGCGATAAGGCGCGTTAGCAGCAGGAAATTAACACCTGCTCCGACCTGGTGTAAAGTCGGACAACAACCTGCACCATCAAAGGGAGCCCAGCCCAGAGCCACACATGAAGAACAACAGATGCCATGGAGCCACTCACCATGCATCCCGGAGCCCCGAGAGGGCAACAACACCCACTGCCACCACCCCCAGGACCGCCACCCCCCCCGGACTCCTCCCCCTGACCACCACAGAGGCAGCGCAGACAAAGACAGCGGACCTTCAGGAAATGCACCAGCCTCACAGGCCTAACACCAGACAACATCAATGCCCACTACAGGCTCAAAAGGACAACCATCCTCCGCATCCTGAACATCATTGTCCACAGGCTGACGGTACCAACACAGCGGACAACCAACATCCCTCCGCAGACAAAGCTGCTGGCTGTGCTGCACCTGTTGACCTCTGGTACCTCCCAACCAACAACCGCCAGAGTCGGAGGAGTCGCACAGCCAGCCCCATCCAAGTTCCTCACACCTGTCCTGGATGCCATCATCAGCTAGGTACACCAGTACCTATACATCCCCCACAATGCGCAGGAACAGCTGGAGACCAAGCAAGGACTATACGCCATAGCTGGATTCCCGCACGTGTTAGGGGCAATCGACTGCACACATGTCCTACTTGTGCCCCCTGCCGACACCGCACACAAGTACCGCAACAGAAAGCACACGCATCCCATCAACGTGCAGGCAATAGTGGACCACAGGAGTCTCTTCACCAATGTCGTAGCCAACTACCCAGGCAGTGTGCATGATCCCTTCATCTTCCGACAGTCCAACATCAACCAGCGCTTCCAGGATGGCACCTATGGAAATGCACAGCACATTGGCAAGTACCAAATGAACACACCACACCCCTCAACTCCACAATCATGCAACTCACAACTCTGGCACTGCACACGTCACAAAATCACATACAACATGCCAAACAACATGCCCACCCACCAGACACGACAGCACAACTTACTGTGGCAACCTTGGTTAGCCATGTACGTGAGCCATCAACGGCATGGCACCTCAGCCACACAATAAAAGAATGTGGGGAGAGGTGGGAACCAGGCATGTGCGAAGGAGGCAAGTGACCCATGAATGAGAATGTACACAATGCCAAGTGTGGCGGAGATGTGCTGGACAGACTGCAGTATGCAGACCACAGACATATCCATGTCTACAGGCACTGCTGGTGTCTGGAGTGTAGTGGACAGTGGACGCAACCATGTCACCCCAGCCAGTGGGGAAGCCCAAGGAAATGTAGCTTGTGACGTCCCCCCGTGTAAGCGTGTGCGGAGTGGGCTGGCCTGGCGTGCGGCCAGCGTAGGGGTGTGGATGATTATCCTGTTGCTCTGGGTGTGGTTCAGTACTGAAAATGTGCAAAGGCATGTGTCACTGTCGCAGTGTGGGCCTCCGTTGGGGAGTGTAGGTGGTCCCTGATGGGACTTAGACACCCACGTATGTGATCTAGTTCGGCTTCCATGAGGTAGTACCCCACCCGCACATGTTCGGCCACCCCCTTCTGGCAGTCTGACACCTGGCCTTGGAATGCGATGTGTGCTTCAGTGGGCTGCTGGGAGCCAACCAGGGTGGTGGGTGCGTCCAGCTGTGTTGTCTGTGCAGGGGGTGGGGTATCCTCGATGCAGCAGTGCTGCTCTGCTCCTGGAGGTCGATTGCCTAAGATGTCCATGGACTGTTGTGGGGCGTCAGTGTCGGAAGTGTGGAGGTCCTCTTCAGCATCACTGTAGAGTTGTCTGGTCTGCTCTGCTGGAGGTGTTGTTTGTCCCTCTGCAATGTGAAGGGGAGATGCTTGTTGACATTGTGTTGGCATGTATGTTGCCGCATTGTTCAAGTTTACATACAGACTGCATGACAATGTACATTGTGACTGTTTGGGAGGGGCGGACTATTTGATGCGGGCCAGTGGACATTTGGACTACATGATGTAGGTGAGGTTGTACACGTACATTTGCATCACACAGTTTCCTGCTATGTCAGATGTGATTGGCCATTTTCTACGCACAGGCGGACCCGGTTGTGTCCTCTGTTCTGCAGTGTAGGTGTTAGACTGTGTACCACAATGTCGTCCATGTGGGTGTGCTGTCATTGCTATGTGTGTGTGCTGCATTGTGTGGGAGTCGCACCTGCAGCTGTGATTTTGCTGCCCCTTATCCCTTGGATTCAAGCAAGCCTGGCTGATGACGGCTGGAATGCCAGAAACCGGTCCTAGGATGCTTGTTTCCGGTCCAGGGAAGACATGGCTTGGCAGTTCGGGCTGGACTGTTCCCATGAGGCACAGGGTCAGACTGATTTGCATATGGCCATGTCTGAACTGGGGTGGTGGAGTGAGCTAAAGGATGATGATGGATTAAACCCAGATCAGTTGACTGGGGGTGAGTGTTTGATTGGCTCAAACGTTCCGTCCATCATCCCCTTTTGTATCGCTTTGTTCGCCCTAAGTTGGCGGGGGTATGCCCAGACGTGGGTCCCTTGCTCACTTTGCCACTGGATTCAAGCAAGCCTGGCTGATGACGGCTGGAATGCCAGAAACCGGTCCTAGGATGCTTGTTTCCGGTCCAGGGAAGACATGGCTTGGCAGTTCGGGCTGGACTGTTCCCATGAGGCACAGGGTCAGACTGATTTGCATATGGCCATGTCTGAACTGGGGTGGTGGAGTGAGCTAAAGAATGATGATGGATTAAACCCAGATCAGTTGACTGGGGGTGAGTGTTTGATTGGCTCAAACGTTCCGTCCCATCATCCCCTTTTGTATCGCTTTGTTCGCCCTAAGTTGGCGGGGGTATGCCCAGACGTGGGTCCCTTGCTCACTTTGCCACTGGATTCAAGCAAGCCTGGCTGATGACGGCTAGAATGCCAGAAACCGGTCCTAGGATGCTTGTTTCCGGTCCAGGGAAGACATGGCTTGGCAGTTCGGGCTGGACTGTTCCCATGAGGCACAGGGTCAGACTGATTTGCATATGGCCATGTCTGAACTGGGGTGGTGGAGTGAGCTAAAGAATGATGATGGATTAAACCCAGATCAGTTGACTGGGGGTGAGTGTTTGATTGGCTCAAACGTTCCGTCCATCATCCCCTTTTGTATTGCTTTGTTCGCCCTAAGTTGGCGGGGGTATGCCCAGACGTGGGTCCCTTGCTCACTTTGCCACTGGATTCAAGCAAGCCTGGCTGATGACGGCTGGAATGCCAGAAACCGGTCCTAGGATGCTTGTTTCCGGTCCAGGGAAGACATGGCTTGGCAGTTCGGGCTGGACTGTTCCCATGAGGCACAGGGTCAGACTGATTTGCATATGGCCATGTCTGAACTGGGGTGGTGGAGTGAGCTAAAGAATGATGATGGATTAAACCCAGATCAGTTGACTGGGGGTGAGTGTTTGATTGGCTCAAACGTTCCGTCCATCATCCCCTTTTGTATCGCTTTGTTCGCCCCTAAGTTGGCGGGGGTATGCCCAGACGTGGGTCCCTTGCTCACTTTGCCACTGGATTCAATCAAGCCTGGCTGATGACGGCTGGAATGCCAGAAACCGGTCCTAGGATGCTTGTTTCCGGTCCAGGGAAGACATGGCTTGGCAGTTCGGGCTGGACTGTTCCCATGAGGCACAGGGTCAGACTGATTTGCATATGGCCATGTCTGAACTGGGGTGGTGGAGTGAGCTAAAGAATGATGATGGATTAAACCCAGATCAGTTGACTGGGGGTGAGTGTTTGATTGGCTCAAACGTTCCGTCCATCATCCCCTTTTGTATCGCCTTATCCCTTGGAGGCGGTGTGCCTTTGGCTTTTGTGCTTTTGAGGTGCTGTGATGTTGGCGACTTGGGTCATTTGTGCTCTTGGACGGATTTTGTACTCTTGTGTATTGTTTGTCTGCAGATGTGTTGTTGACGTCAGTGGTTGTTTGTGCAGGTGGATGTGTCAGAGTGTGACCTGCTCCTTTCCGGATGTGGTCCACACTCAGCCACCTCAGTCTCGTGGCGTGCACAGTGTCATGGTGATTGTACTCCAGCCATGCTGCTGGTCATGTGGTGTCACTTGCATTGTCAGTGTGGCTCTCACATACGCATCTTTGCTGTGTTTCGCACGGGTGCATGTGTGTGTTGTGTAATTTGTGATGTGTGGGGTGGGACCCCTTTGGGCACATGGTGGACGGGGGCCTACTTGATGTTTGTATGTGTGCTGCAGTGTGCCACGGGGATCAGGGACATGACCCAGGGTCATTGTGGGTGTGCGGTGTGCTACACGTCGTTGTGCATGTGTGCCATTGTGCCCGTCCCCCCATCCCCACAGTCCCTGTTCGTTACTCACCCTGTTGCTGTTGTGTCAGGTCATGTCGAGCAGTGTCCGGACTCCCGACTCCTTGCACCGTCTCCACACTGATGACTGTGGCCACCATTTGCTCCAGCTCCTCCTGTGGCGCAGGACTCCCACCTCCATTCGCCATTGCTGCCTTCCTGTTGGCAGCGGGTTTCTGATTGGTTTGGCTTTTCACATCGTGCCAGCGCATCTTGGCCTCCTCGACACTCCGGCTGCATTCACGATGGAATGCCATTTTTCCGTCTGTGTTGCCAATGACACAGTGGAGGTGACGGACAGTTGTTGTTGGTGCTCTGTCACCTCCGTGACGACAATCCGGTTGTCATGCGGACTGTACCCCGTCTTCCTCTTCTCCTTGGCCTTCCCCGACCCCGAGGTTCCTTGCTGGTGGTCTGTGGGGCTTGTGGGGTTCGCTTTGACCTGGGCACTCGTTCCGGGTGCCTCCATGTTGCTACGCAGTTTATTTTGTTCATGGGGTGTTTTTCTTGTTCAGCTTTTATAGTGCATTTTCCCGCATGACGCGTGGGGATTGCAGGCCTGTTGCTGGTTATTGCTGATTTTCGTATCGCGGTTGGCCTCTTCGCAACTTTATTCGCGTTCGTGTTTCGCATTTTTGCGGCGTCGCGTTAATTTTAACACGGTCATTTGACGCGTTATCGTGGGGCTATCGCATGGTGCCACCAGGTTGGGAATACTACGTTAACACACCGTTGTTTTCCCGCGATAGACTGCGATGTGCAAAGTTGCGTTAAGCTAAACTTGCGGTGGTTATCACACGTTCTTGAGAATATGCCCCATTATGTACAATGTAGCCAGCAGGCATGAAAATAGGAATACATTTCATTATTTACCCGGCTGCTAGTTAAATAGCATAAATTGTGTACTATTGAGCAGGTGGCCTAGCAAATAGCAAATACTTTTCACTGTTTATCCAGCTGGTGGCTAAATAGCAAAAATGATGTACAGTTTTGCCGGTGGTCTTGCAAATAGTAAAGAAATTTAATTATTCACCTGACGGCTCACTAACTAGCAGACAGTATGCACAACATAAAAACAGCAAGGTGATGGATTAAATGCTTGAATTGAGCTCAGCCTCTCGCAATCGCTTGGGCTGCATCCCAATCCTTTGTTTTTGCCCACCATGCCACCTCAGTTTGGACCCAGCCATGTACAAATCAGTCTTGATCCCGTCCCTCATGGGAACAGTCCAGCCTGAAATAACGATGGACTGGGATACGGCCCGGGTAATTACCACTGGCTGAGATTAATTCGAGCATTCCATCCATCACTTTTTGTATACTTTAATATGTCACCCTAAGTGGGATGGATATGCCCAGACGTGGGTCCCGTAGACACTGTGTCACTGGAACCAAGCTAAACCGGCTAAAGAGCCCATAACAAGGGCAAAACCAGTCATGGGTTGCTTGTGTTCCGGATCAGGGAGGACCTGGCTTGGAAGTTTGTGCTAGTAGGTTCCCATTGGAGCAGGGTCAAGACTGATCTCCATATAGCTGTGTCCAAACTGTGGCATGGTGTGCAAAACAACAATGGACTGCTATACGGCCCGAGTAATAACCAGTGGCTCATATTCATTCAAGAATTCCATCTATCACATGTTGTATACTTTAGTATTCACAACGTGGCCAGTAGTCATGCAAATAGCATAGTAATCTCACTATTTACCCAGCTGTTGTCTAAATAGCTCATATTTTGTGTTATTGTTTAATTAAACTATTGTTTAATTATTGTTTAATTAAACTTAAACTGTTTAGACTATTAAAAAGCAGAACATTATTATGCCCTATGCAGGTTTCAACAGGCACTTACGACCAAGCAGAACTGTAAACAAGGAGTGAGCATAATTGGCATCCACCTCCTTATTAAAGTTAGGATCCTGATCTATTATCATTTCATTTGCAAAAGGTGGTCACAAATTGCACCAAGAATTTTTGTGAATGGAATAGTGTTTTGGAATCCTACATATGTACTATTAGGTCGGTTCACAATATACTGAATAGAAGGGGGTTGCGCGATGATCTACCTAGTTAATATTCATTAGACTGGTGGCAATTTGTGACCCTCTGTGATTGTCAGCATTCATAAGGATGGTGGCCTGCAGTTGACAGCACACCATCATCCCTAAGACTGCATTCCAAACTGGAAATCTTTTTTTTTAAAAAGCAGCCCTTGTTCATTAAAGGAATATGCGCTGCTTTTAAAAAAATAAGTTTTTCATTTAGAGAAACTTCAGGGAGAGAAGGCAGTGGTCCTTTGGAACACTGCAATTTCCACCATGAGGCTGCCAACATGATACACAAAAGGAAAGGGGTCTGAAGGAGACCCCTTCCCCTTTGAAAATTAGTTACCTACCCAATTTGGGGGTTGCTAGCTCATCAATGATTTGCGACAGCAATTGCACTCATAAACTATTGATAAATTCCTTTCTGATTCGGAAATGGGAGGGGCCAAATCCCTTTCACAACCTCTTCAATATGCAATTCAGAAACAAAAAGTCCTTTTGCAAATCAAATAAGCCTTTTGTGCATAATGGCTTTTTGTGGTCGCAAACTCTGTGATTTTGTGACATGAGGCCCATAGTGTTCAAACGGACTAAGACGCAAGCACTATCTCACTTGCCTAAATATCCCAAATGTTTTGATGTTTCAAGTTAATTTGACAGACATGGCACAGAACGCAACTGCATTACACCATGGGCCGCGATGCAGTGATTTTGAAGGTCCTTTAGGGAGCTGGCTTGTACTCCTTTAAGTTTACCTGCACAGGTGGCTAATGATAATGATGATTAGAACCTTTGCAAGACTATGTGAAGCTGTTTACTCTTCTACAGCTAGCTATACTTTCTAACTCACAAAGTCATGGGATGTACGAAGGCCAGATATAGAATGGCCAAAAGGCTCCATGTTATGAGGACACCTGTCTTTCTGCATTGAATTAGAGCATTCTGGAATCCTGGTTACGGTCAATTAAACAAATCAGATTAAAACACATGAAAATATTTTTTTATTAAAGCAAATGCCAGGACTGGAAATGTATTCCAGCTATATGGTGCCATCAAATATTTAGGGCGATCTTATCAACATAGAAAGATTTGCATAGGGCCCCTTATGAAGTCACCAACACAGTAAAATTGAAAAGCTGCATTGCAATTTCATGACAGAAGGAAGGAAGAAAAACTATGGCCCTGATTTAGAGCTTGGGGACAGAGCTAGATCTGTCAGATTGGCGGAGGACAGTTCCTTCTCCATCCTGAGGCCGCTCCCACCAAATTTAGAGTTGTATACCAAACCTGCAGACAACTTCCTTTATTGACAGGAAAACAAAAAACGAATGCCCCCGCATGCTGGGAGTATTCTTCCAGGATGTGGGGGGGCATTGTTTTTTTTACTGTCTTTCACAACCAGTTTTGACTCTTAATAGGTTGGACAGTGTAAAGTCCTTCCACCAATGGCACCTACTCCGTCAGGCAATTAGAGGCAAACAAGCAAAGGAATGGGACTATAATTAGTTGAACTGAATGTTATTGGACTCTGAATTAATACATAACAAAGGAAACTGACAGAGATATTTTATTCATTGACTTTATTGCAAATGTTGGAAATAAGACACAGAAAAAAAGTTTTTGTACCTCCATTCTTGTGACTTACAGATCGATCATTTCACAGTTCCACTTCTATACCCATTTTCCAGACAGGGAATGTGAAACTGCTGTTGAAGTTTATGAAATGATATGGGGTGATTCTCTTTAAAATGTCATTTATTTTCTGGCTGAAACTCAGACACAGCTTTTGTACCAGGTGATGGCTCTCACGGCAGTAGCAATGTTGCTAGCTCCAAGAAGGAGTATCCAAACCAGGACAAAATAAAAAGTGAAATATCAGTACTGGGCTTCCATCAGCATTCCTAAGCAATCATCAGGCACAGACAAATGGGCAGGCTGTGCTTATAAAGCTTGTCGCCTTTAACAAGAGAAACCTCTTACCTAACCCTACATGTGACCATCTACTCTATATCATCACTCAGGAAAAACTAATGAGCAGCCCTGTACTAACGAGGACCCAACATAATTTCTGTAGGTAGCCTTTTCTGCATAGTCTCTCACTTCAGTTCTGGGTCTCTACCCTCCAGCCATAGGGATACTGTCAATACATTTCCACTGTATAGGAATGCTATATCTACCCTAAATCACATACCATGCTAAAGCAGGGGACATTTAAAATGTATCCCACTGTTCCCAGCTCTTACACTTTCATGACACATGGAGCCTTATTACTGCACACTTGATAAATATCCACTGTACACTCATGGAATGTCAACACAAAGATGTAGGAATCACAGAGATTACTCCACTGGCACTCAGTGTCTCGTTGTTAACCATCCAAATACGTCTCCCACATATGTACTAATATTTTGTTTTGCTGTCCAAATTTCTTTTGTTGAGACAGCACTGTCAAGGACAGATATGAGAACTCAGTAGAGACAGGGCCTTGCCCATTTAAAACATTGCTTAGCATGTTAAAAACGAAACTACCATTCCTGAGATGCATTGCGCAGGTGGCTAAAATGTCAGTTTTGCTGAAGGAGCTACTCATGTGAACAATAAGCATCTATGCCTGAAATCCACTCTGTTTGGTAAACACTGGCCCTCGTTCCACAGAAGCCCTTTTACCATGTCTCACTCAATTTGCACCTTCAAATGTCCCAAACCACTGTGCCGCCAAACACCAATCACCTATTGCATTCATACCAACAGACCCAATTCACGCAGGATACTCTTGATTTTTAAAGTCAAAAGCCTCTTAATTCTAGCTGTCTTCCACCTGAAATTGCTTCTGTTGCAATATTGGTCCATGAGGAAAATACACTTCCCTAAATTCTTCTCACTAGTTCCTTATTGTCTGTTTCGAAATGATGTCATGTATGCTATTGTTAGTGTCTCTCTTTTCTTGGCCCAGATACCTATCTCTCTGCATTCCTTGGTTGCTGCTGGTTGTCAACTGCTCTTTGTTGTCAGGTTTGTAAGAAATTCTAATTGAGCACAATCCTAAAACCAGCATAAGCATTTCCTCTATAAGCCCAAAAGGTGCCCAGTCCTCAAAAATTGTCAAAAGGAAGATTATGTAAAAAACAATTTATTCACATACCATACTCATTATTTGTTGCAGACAGACAAATACTCGTAGACCGCAGCACAAAATATCTGTGTGCTATATCCTGAATCTCCTGAAACAGAAGTTTGATTCCTAACATGAACATTTTTATTCAAAAATATAAAATTGGTTTTACTGTTTTGTCATCTGTAAATGATTTAGGTTGATTCATGCACTTACGTTTGCACGTTTGCACGTTTGTTTAGGCATTTAGGGGGTCATTAGGATGGCGGACGGACTGGAGCCCGTCCGCCATCCTGGTGGAGACCTGGACCGACCGCCATACATGCGGCGGTCCCGCACACCAAATCAGGATGCGACCGCCACCATGGCGGTCTCATCCTGCCATTTAACATTGCGGTGGGTGCTGCTGACTGTAGCACCCGCCGCGATGCCAAAAAGGCAGGATGTGCATTTCACTGCACTACGTGGCAGGCACCACACTGTGCCTGCCACGTAGTGCTGTGAAATGTAGGGGGGTACCATGGGTACCCCCCAGTGCACCCACACCTCCCCCCAACACAAGGGGGGCCCGCAACGGGCCCCTGTAACTAATCCCCACCAGCCTTTCCATGGCGGTATCGCCGCCATGGAAAGGCCGGCTGTAGCCAGCATCATCATTTGGTGGACAGTGCCTGCTAGGCACCGCCACCATTTTATGCTCTCTGGACCGTCCGCCAGGCAATCTGTATGATTGCTTTTGGCGGACCAGTGGCGGAAGGTCTTTGCGTCCGTCATGGTCCGAGCGCGATTCCCTCCGCCATCGTAATGTGGCGGGGGGAATATCGCGGTACGATTGCGGAAGGACCGCCACTGCATGGCTGGCGGTGACGGGCCTTCCACAATCGTAATCGGCCCCATAGTTTCTAATGCTTCACACATGCAGCATCCCCATTACAAGATGGACACCACCCTACAAATGCCTGGAGTCTTCATGTCCTGCTAGATAAAGGCATCCTTCACACTATGGGTGCTGGGTAAATAACCAAGATTCTTTCCTATTTGGCCAGCATACAGATTAAGAGCCACTTCCTAAATAAAAACGAAACTAAGTGAAATAGGACAAGAAAAGAAAAAAAAATGCGTTGGCACAGTAAAGTATTGGCTCACCAGCCCTGGCACTGAATTGCGCTTCTCTTTAGGCACATATGATCAGTCAAAATGCCATCAGTCGCAATGAAAGAAAGACAATGGCCAAGTGGGCTGAGCCACCACCCCATGTTGTGGTGGGCAGAAGCAAAGTATGAATGAGTGTTAGACAGACCATTAGATGAAAATGGCTGACCCAATATCCTTCTGTGTATGCTCATATATTTTTTTTATTTCTGTAAGTTGTGCAAGGCAGTTAATGCTGCCTCTAGAGCTTACCTTAAGCAGGCCTTGATGAGACATGACACACATGACAAAAGCGCCAGAGCTATTGAGTTTGCCACAGCTTTCAATGTATGCAGCCTGAATTGTGCCCCGGTAAGTCAAGTTAAATGCAAGTGAAGTTGTGAAAAACTCACTTATCATGACTACATTTCGTTAGAGATTTCTGTTTATCTCTTGTTTTTTGTATGTCTTCATTGTTTTGCAGAATTGTTAAATATTTTGAAGACAAATTCGCAGTTGTTTTCCTCTCATCCATCCGCCCTATATTTATATAGTAAAGCGAAATGGCATAGCAACATGTTGCGCGGTCTCTAATTCATTCTGCATTCACATTATCATTCACAAATGTTTTGACTGTCAGTATACTTTGGTACACTTAGGTAAAACAAAGGAACTGGAAAACCTGCTATAAGGTGTGCCTAGAGCAAAAAAAAAAAAAAAGAATTACTTGACGCAACTAAATAAAGAATATGTCTACCCATTTGTACATGCGTCATAGACGTAGGGGCATATTTACGTTCCCTGGCGCATCCCTGCATATCAGCAGGGATGCGCCAGGAAAATGCATCACGCAAGTTTACCCTTGCGCCACGTCCGATGCGCCGCATTTACAATGCAGCGCATCGTGGCGCAAGGATAAGCAGATGCGTGATGCATCTGCCGGCGGAAGGTTGGCGCAGTGCTGAAGTCGTGTCGCAAGCGCGACGCAACTCCAGCACTGTCCCAACCTTCCCTATCCCTAACATGGTGCGTCAATGCTTACGCCTGCTTGAAGCAGGCGTAAGGATTTGGCGCACCAGCGTCGGAAAGGTGACTGCGTGAAATCTTGTAGATTTCACTACGTCACTTTTCCGAGGCGTACCTGTTTACGCAGGGGTTTACTACGTGACGCATCTCCCTAGATGCGTCACGTTGTAAATATAGCGCAACGCGGCGCATGGTTTGCGTCGCCGCTGCGTCACTTGCGTGACGCAACGGCGGCGCAAAAGTGGCGCAAGGGGCTTGTAAATATGCCCCTGGATGTTTAAAAAATGGCCTTTAAGCAAAAATGTTCCTGCCTTCTCAAAAACCCATATCTATAGAGCAATTGAAAGCCAATCTCCTTCCTTACCTTTGGTAATAAGTTTCAACTGTCACCATCAGGGATTGTATAATGCGCTTTCCAGTGACATCATGTGTTCAAATATAACACCATATCAATTTGGTACCCCTCGTATTCTGGTGCATTGACCAGTGCTAATATGGCAGGATCCCACTGTCCATTAGAAACCGGACAGTGACCAAAGGAGAAACGGACATTTGTTTTATAAAACTGCAGTGCCTAGCTTTGATCACAGTACTAAGGTTGTTTGTGTTGGAAATGATACTGTACTCCATGGATAATTTTGTTCAATACGCTTTTTAAGAAACTTAGCAGATAGTGTGTGTAGGGCAATGTGATCTGGGTATGGATGAAGATGCC
The DNA here is from genome assembly GCA_963921515.1 of Calotriton arnoldi. Classification (NCBI taxonomy): domain Eukaryota; kingdom Metazoa; phylum Chordata; class Amphibia; order Caudata; family Salamandridae; genus Calotriton; species Calotriton arnoldi. The sequence continues at coordinate 18,652 of CAWUFW010024972.1, read as the reverse complement.
ATGCCTTGGATTTCATGCATGGTGAGCATGGTCCAATAAGATACAAGTATGAAATCACTGTACATAGCTATATTAGGTTGAGTTGCATAATCACAACTGATTTTACATATTTTAGTTTGCACTAAAGAAGAGATCCAAATCAAGATTGCAAATTAAAAGTCTATCCCAGTCTGTGATTGTACCTTACTTATAGATTTGAAAAAAATAATATCTATTAATACTGTAAATCCTGCTTTAGTTATTGTACCATTCAAAAGCAAGCATTGGCAAAGCCAAAAGGTCTGGCCTTGGTTAGAGCATTGGCAAAAGTAATGGGAGAGCACACATGACAGGAACGAGCAAAATATGAGAGCATAGGATGGGAGATGACACAGAATGGCATATAGCACTGGGTGGAGAAAAGCATACAATGCAGAGAGGAGAAGAGAGGTTGGGAGAGAACGTGCAGACAAAATGCCCAAAGCTGAGAAAGAAGCGAATTTGCTAAGTGCAAACTCAAAGAGTGCAGGATAGGACAAAGAGCAAATGGTAGAACATAGGAAGAGAGAAGGAGAGGGAGGGGGAAGAACAAAAGATGGGATTAGGAGAGATAAAGAGTGCAGAATGCAATAGATATAGGTTGGGAAAGGGAACAGGAGGGTGAAAGCATGGGGCCTGTGATCAGAGGATGAGAAATAGTATATTATGGGAGGGTTATTGCAGTGATGGGAGAGGACAGGGTGGGTGAGAGTCTGTAATATGCAAGAACAGAGTACGGAGAGCAAAGAATGAGAGAGCTACCAGAACAAAACAAACATGGTGAAAGCACAGGATCGAATAATGGGAGAAAGTGAATGCAAGTGAGCACATGTGGCACGTGAGAGTGAACAAGATTGATAAACGCAGGAAAGATATGACACATAAATAAGGAGTATATTTCTAAAGGACTAGGGAAACCCATGGGTGATAAAGTATTTTTAAAGGACCAGAGGTCCCTTATGTGAAGACAGTCAAAAACAAATATACATAGAAATCCAATGAAGTCTACGTATGGTATCCAAATAAAATAGTCATAAATATTTATTAAAGCAGAATAAAAACATTGTAGTGAAAAGACGCACACACAGAAGGTCACATAAAGCTTCCAAACTCAGGCACATCAATGTGACAAGAATGAGAACACAATAGTTAGGTCACAAATTACAAGTACACATGCTCACATATAATAATGAACAGTTTTAGCAATTGAGTCAAAGTACCATAGTCGACATTTCAGTCTCTTAGCGAATTATTGTGATCATCATCAGGACATATAAAGTTATGCCTGAGACAGTTTTAGAGTTACGACATGTGTAGCGCAATGCCAGCTCGGAGAGAGGAGAGAAAACAAGGACAGGAGCAGGAAAAAAAGGGGGGGAGAAAGTATATTAGTTGCCACAAAATGAATCAAGAGTGGTAAGTTAGCCAAGGCCGACCATTATTTAAGATTGAGTTATGACCCCACCAATGACATTCAAAGCATCATTCATGACATTATGGAGAGAGGAAAGATAGAAGGATTTCTGAGCCAAAATCAATTTTTGTTTTTGAACACAAAATTCCCAAGGATGCCTGTCATTTACACTCTGCCCAAAGTGTACAGAAACACAAAATCACCCCCAGGACTCCTGATCGTATTGGGTTGTGAGTCTATCCTTGAACCATTGGGCCACTATGTAGACTTCTTTATTAAGGATTTGCAGGCACATGCATCAACCTTTTTTGCGAGCGCAAACGGTGCGATTCGCAAAAATCAGCCGTTTGCGCCCGCAAAAAGGGATTCTGCGATGCATCAAACTGTAAGGCTCACGCAATTTAAGAAATCGCAAATCATTGCGATTTCTTAAATTGCGATTGCATTTAAGGAATCGCAAATAGCGATTCCTTAAATGAAATGCAAGATGAAATCGCAAATAGCGATTTCGCTATTAGGGGCCGCAAATTACCATCAATTTGAACTTGATGGTAATTTGCTAAAACTTTGAAAAATGCACTAAAGTGCATTTTTCAAAGTTGTAGGTTACACACACACATGCCCTTGGGGCATGTGTGTGCGCAACATGTGTGCACAGATCAATTTCAGGGGTGCAACAGGGTGTCCTTTTGACACCCTTGCACCCTTGAAATTGCATGCGCAATTTGCGAGTACCTATTGGTACCCACAAATTGCGCACGCAGTTTCCCATTCATTCCTATGGGCCTGAAGGCCCATAGGAATGAATGGGAAGGCATTCCTTAATTGCGACTCGCAATTTGCGAGTCGCAATTAAGGAATGTTTGGGAATCGCTAATTTTAGAGTGATTCCTACATGCATAGGCTTTTTCAATTCCTTAATTAAGGAATCGCAAAAGCCTACATTGATGCATGTGCCTGTTTGTACCTAAACACCATTCTATGTGAAAGATAGCACGGATATGATCAATCACGTGGAACACCTTCCCTTTGACCCTAATACTTGCAATATTGGTACATTGGACATCGAGTCCCCGTACACTAATATCCCTCAGGTTGTTGATATCAATGTTATCAAGAAAATCCTTGAACAAAGGGTACACCCTCACTCGGCCCCCACATCCTTCATTCTAGAGCTCCTCAACCTGTTTCTCACAAGAAACCTATTTTATTTTGATGGCCATTTTTATCAACAGGTTCAAGGTACATCCATGGGGGCCGTTTTTGCCCTATATTGTTCTATACTCTTCATGGATGACCTTGAGTGCAATAACATTCTTTCTGATATCAATCGATTCAATAGCAATAACTTCATTTGGAAGCGCTATATAGATGATACTTTCATGATTTGGCAGGGCTCAAGCAATACCCTTTCTGAATCTGCCATTGGCTCAACATAAATTGCAATAGACTCAAATTTACACTGGCACAATGCAGATCTGAGATCCCTTTTCTGGACCGTTTGATAAAAACGTCTGAGGGTCAGCTATATACATTATTGTATCACAAACCCATGGAAAGAAATACTTTTATCTCCTGTACAAGCCACCATCCCAGAGTACTTAGGGATTCCCTACCCTTCTCCCAGTTCCTTCGGATCAGAAGGAACTGCTTTTTCAAACGGGACTTCTTTCCAAGGCCAATACCAAGCTGTTTGCCAGAGGTTACCCACGCAAACTAGTGAGATGTTCAATGAAAAGAGCGCCCCAGAGATGTATTGCTTACTCACAAGGCAAAAAGACAATGACCGCCTAGTCTGTGTTACCACTTTTCCCCCCCATCTCAAAATCAATTTAAGAAGTGCCTTCTCAAACATAGGCCAGTCCTTAATGCCGGACAGCTCAGCATTGAACATCCTCTCTTTGCATTCCGCATGAGCAAAAATATCAAAGATCATCTCGTAAAGGCTAGTCTATCGAGTAAAAAAACTGGTAAGATACTCACCAACCTCTGGCGGATTACTCCATTAGTGGCAACTTCAGAGTGTGTCAATTTACAGTTGAAACTAAGGAATTTGGGTTTGGTAATACTAGATTTGCCTTAGGTCATTTTTCAAATTGTAACACAGTGAACGCTATTTATGCTTTTTCTTGTACCTGTACCCAAATCTACATTGGCCAGACAACACAGAAAATCTGCATTCATACCTGCCAACACAGGAGCCGACTGCTCTGCAAAGTTGCTAATGCACCCTTGGTCGACCACTTCACTGCAAATGGAAATACTGAAAACGATCTTTGATGGCAGGTCGTCACTGTGAATAAGCCCCCACCAAGAGGCAGTGACATCTCATCAATACTCAACAAAGAGGAACTGAAATGGATCCTGCATGTCAATAGTCTACACACTGGCTTCAACAGGATGGAATATTGGACTTCACTTCTGTAAATTTCTGCTTTGATTTTACATGTTACATGATGTTAAGTCCCTTCTTTTTTTGTTGAATCAGTATTCAGCTCCTCAGTAAATCGCCGCTCTCGAGGTTCATGTTTTTGTACTTTTGCATACTCTTCAGCTGTTTTCTCATATGGTACTTGAACATATTACACTGGTTCCAACTACTCCTGTTTTGCTTGTGAATGATGGTCTGCTGTGCATACTTTGAGTCATCTCAGGTGTAATTGACTACATATTGCCTATGTGCACCCTCACTGAGAGGGTTATTCTTTTGTGCTTTGCTTATATTGCTCGTATCAGTTATGTGTTGTCTTACATTTTCCTAAAGCTATTCAGACTTTTCCCTTTTCTGATCCAATTGCACCATTGCTCGAATGCGATTCTTTCACTCTATGGTTTGTTTGATTTTATTGTACGCTTTATTTTACTAGAGAACTCCCCCCCCCCCTTGTATTCTCAATTCAACGTCCACACTCTCGGGCGGCATGACCTACTACCTAATGCTCTTTGCAATTTTGACAGATGCAGTTACCCCTTTACTGCCTCATACGCGTGTTTATGATCCTTGCACCCACTCACTCAATATGGCCACCACATTTCTTGTCCTGAACATGCATGCACAGAGGGCACTCTGTCCTTGATGGCGGTTTCGGCCCGGCTACTGCTTCTTCCCTGACCCGTTTTGGCACAGACCTCCTATAATTGCATGTGCACCACGTATTCTGTCCCACTCATTGGGGTTTCACTTACTCTTTTGCATTTCTCATTTTTGCCTCCAATCACTACTCACTCAATATGGCTGCTGCGTAGCACACTCCAGTCCACATTCGCACAGTACACTTTTTTCTTTAATTGCTGACTCCAGGCTGGCCACATTGTCTTGTGATCCTGTGCTGGACCATTGTGTGATCCATGATACCACTTCTCTCATCCCCTGGTAAGTGGTCCTCTTTTTACCTCCTCGGGTAGATTAACTGGCCCTTACATTGCCTATTCTTATGTATTTCCCAACCTTATTCCTTACAGCTACTGGCTCCAGCTCCAACATCTTCTAACATCCTACATATCATTGCACATAATTCGTGGTGCGATGATTCTCTCCCCTCTATTAAGGTAAATGCTTGGGATTTCCGTCTGGTTATGAGTTACTCACCAGTAACTCCTCTCCTAATCTCCTTAATTTCCTTGCATCACAGGGCCTTCTTCCATGAGGCTCAGGACCACTTCCTTCTGACGTGGTACTTGCCTGTGGTGCCATTGCGCCCCGCTTCAGGAATTCCGCGCCGCATATCTTTGCACACCTTTTCTTTAGACAGTCCTCCCCTCATCAAGGTAAATGCTTGTCCTTTGGGCTTGGGCATGTTTTACTCACCTGTAGCTCACCTGTAACTCCCCTTCTGATCCCCCCTTTTCCCTCATTTCAACACAGAGCCATCTTCCACAAAGCTCAGGACCACTTCCATCTGGCACAGTGGTACCCTCACCAGGGTCATTGTCATTGGTGGGGTCAGAACTCAATCTCAAATAATGGTCGGTGTTGGCTAACTTACCCCTTTTGATTAATTTTGTGGCAACTAATGTACTTTCTCCCCCCCACCTTTCCCCCACCTGTCCTCATGTCCTCTTGTTTTCTCTCCTCTCTCACAGCTGGCATTGTGTTGCACATGTCGTAATCCTTTTAATGCCTCAAGGAATATCCTTGCATATCCTGATGATGGTCCCAATAATTCACTAAGTGATCAAAACGTCATCGACTATGGTATCTTGACTCAATTGCTAAAACTGTTTTATATGTGAGCATTGGTACTTGCAGTTTGTGACCTAACCATTGCATTTTCATTCTTGTCACATTGATATGCCTGAGTTTGGCAGTTTTATGTGTCCTTCTGTGTGTGCATCGTCCCACTGCAATATTCTGCTTAATAAATATTTATGATTATTCCATTTGGATGGCATATGTAGACTTAATTGGGTTTCTAGGTATATTTGGGCATCATTAAGAAAACAGCGATGCGTCACTTTTCATTGCGCCCTCCTTGCGACCCACTGATGTGTCATATTTACAGTATGACGCATCATGTTGCAAGGAGTTACAGATACATCAGTATTTCTGATATATCTGCAGGCGCAAAAATTACGCATTGCTGGAGTGTGTCACAAAAGTGACGCAACTCCAGCAATGGGTCATTACATATGGGCAAGTCCCATGTTAAATGTTCCTGTGTCAGTCTTACGCCTGCCATGAGGCAGGCATAAGATATTGACGCATTTGCGTCCTAGAAGTGGCGCAGTGAAATCTTTTAGATTTCACTGCATCACGTCTATGACCCTTTCTTGCGTCGGAACGCCCTCCCTGCATACATCATACCTGGCGCAGGTATAATGTGGCGCAGGGGTTTACAAAGTGGCGCATCTAGCTAGATGCGTCACTTTGTAAATATGGCGCAACATGGCGCATTTTTTACGCCGCTGGTACGTCACAAAAAGTGACGCACCAGCGGCGGAAAAGTGACGCAAGGGCCCATAAATAAGCCCTTTCGTTTTTTGACAGTCTTCACATAAGAGACCCCTGTACCTTTAGAAATACATAGATAGGGAGATCGCACAGAAAAACAGCATATCGATGGTAGCATAAAAAAGGGATGAGAGAGCTGAGGGTGATGGAGCACAGGATGAGAGCATATAGGATGAATGAGAACAGTGGATCGGAAAGAGCAAATTCGGAGAGAGACAGGATGAAAATGGGAAGAGTGAAGGAGGGAGAACGTTAGAAGGCTGGAAAGTTTAATGCATGTGATAAGGGAGCTGAGGATGAGAGAGTAAAGTATGATGGGCCACTTCATGGAAGAGGGCTGAATGAAAACGAGCATGGGGTGATGAACCACATCAAGTAAGAGAACACATTGTCAAGGAGCATGCAATGATGGAGCACAAGGCGCAACAATTAGGGTGGAAGAGAGCACATTATGGAGAACATAGGATCACAGAGCACAGAAAGAGAGAGCACAGTATTGTGGCTCAGGATAGAAGGGGCAGTATGCATGAGAACTGCAAAAGTGAGCATACAAATGGAAAATGCATGATGGAATATCACAGAACTGGGAAGACCACAGGATGGGCAGAACACAGGATAGAAGACCACACAAAAGGAGAGCACCGAATGCGAATGGCACATGTTAGGGTGTTGCACTAGATGGGAGGCCATGGGGTAGGAGAATGCAAGATAGAGGAGCACAGGATGGTGAGGGGCCGTTTATAAGATTTCTGATTGGATAAGGGTATTATGGGACTAAAGAGGGCACAGAATGGGAGAGACCACACAACATGGAAAAGAGCAGAATGGAATTAGAATGGGAGCAAACAAGTTTCAGTAGACCAAAGAAGATACAAGAGCACAGAGTGAGAGAGAACATATGATGGTTGAGAATGGTCTGGGCAGATCCAAGCACGGCAGACCACATAATAGGAGAGATCAGGAGATGAGGGCATGAGAGTTAAAGAAAAAGAGGCTAGAAGAGAGCACATGATGGGGAGATTATTTAAAGGGTAAGAGCACTAGATGGGAGCATCCACAATCTAAAAGTCAGTGGACTGTGCAGTAATACGAGAAATCCTCAAAGATAGTTGGGTCTGCACCCCTAGTTTGAGACATCTTCAGTTTTTAAGGGAATTCCAGAATTTTTAAGCAAATGCTGGTACCAGATCTTGGCAGAAGTGGAAAAGGAGGGAATGCAAAAGGAAAGCAGGGAGGTAGAAGTAAAAGAAGAGGGATATATATAAAAAAGGGGAGCTAAATATTGAAAGATGAGAATCAAAAAAACAGGCAGAGAAATGCAGAGACAAGATACATGAGGAGAAGGAATGAAGATTGAAGGAAGAAGATAAAAGAACATTTGTGGGAAGGGCAGACAAAGACAGCCAGAGAGATTCACATGCACCACAATAGAGGGGCTTACTATGGAGAGTTAGACTGTCAAGGGGTGGTTGGGGTGGTTGAGGCAGTGCTTAATTTGAGCTAGTGGTTTCCGGTGCTTGCCACTGGCACTTAGTTGTCAACACTGGCAGTTATGACAGCTGCCACATGGTGGCACTGTTTGTGTAATTTACAGATGAGCTGAACAACAGTTGTTTATAAATTCAATATACATAAAAAACAACTAATACTTGCCACGCAAGCCATTCTTATACCTTTGGGGGCCTCGGATAGTCTGAATTGTCACACTTCAGCAATGTGATGGCTATTAGGTGTGTAGGAATTGTCATTGACAGTGCTGGCAGGAGCAGTGGGTGGCACAAGCTGCAGTGGCCTCCTGACAAGGGCCGTGGCACTTTTTGTTTTTTTACAAATTAAGCATTGGGTTGGGGAGGTGAGATACAGGCCTTATATTTAAAAGACGTGAGGAGGCGAGGCCAATGGGTAAGACATAAAGAGAGAGATCAGTAGAGAGAGAAACAGAAGGAGTGAGAAAACTTGGTAAATTATTTTAAGAAATGCCAGGAGAGAGTGACTTAAGGAAAAGGAGAAGAGAGGGCATAGGAGAAGGGGAATGGGTGGAGAGAACAAGTCAGAGAACATTTTAGAAAGAATTGATGAGTGGCAGAGAGAAAAGAGAACAAGGTCACAATTGGTTTGTAGTAAGGGAATGAGTTTTGGGGAGATGTGCTAAAGTGTAACAGGAAGAAGGGAACTGAATGAGAGAGCTGAAGGATAGTAGAAAGGTCAGAAGGAGTGGTTTCGGGAGAAGTGAGATAACAAGGGTAGAGGATATCTTGAGAGAGAGCAAGAGAGAGAGAAAGAAAGAAAAGAAGACAGATCAAGAGAAACTAAATGTACATTTGCAAGGTCAGGGAGAAAAAAAATATATCTTTTTTACAATAGGTTTATTAAAAGATGTGTCTGCAGCAGCACCTCTATCTACTCCTCCCTTCTCTGCACATTTGGCACAGTCAGTGTTTACCTATCGCCTGACCTTGTAATTACTCATACCCAGGGTGACAGATGTGTCTGCACTGGACACTCCATGGGCTTCTTGTTGCTGTGCAGAATCACCAGACACTTAGAAGGGAGCACTGACATTAGTATATATTTGCATAGTACCCCAAGACTGACGTTCCTCCTGGGTGACCAGGTAAGGGAACCCAAACACTGTGTTGTAAACAATCAAGGTGCAGAAGCTCAGGCTTTTCCTGATGCCAGGAGTGTGCCCGCACTGCAGTGGCAAGATGTGCAAAACAGTTTTTTCATGCACAAAAAAAGGAACTGGACAGAGGAACCCTATAGACCTCAGCACCTAACCCACTATCCCTAATATATGTATATATAATCTGGAACTACCCAGAAAAGTGTGTGCACACTGACAAGACACCAACTGTCACTGTGTGATTCCCATACAGGAATATAACAATTTTAACATAATAGCACAGGTGCACCACATAACAATTTAGACAAAGAGTTGTATAAAATCCATGTCCACAAATATTCTTCCAAGTTTCTTCCTTTATTTTCAATGAAGTCTTTAAACACAATCAAGGTGATTGAGACACAGCCGACGCGTTTCCTCCTTATCAAAAGGACTTCCTCAGGGCAAGTTATTGTTTAATACTGTTATTGTTTGAAGAATTTAAGTCACCTAGTAGGTCGAGTATGGAACACAGAAAAGCTTGCGTCCTTCAATGTATTATATAACAAAGTGGTAACTGGTGCCTTAATCTAAAAGAATGAAACGAGTGGGTATATGATGACTCCCAGTTTAATTGGTTCTCTATCCCAGGTCAGGGATTTAGGAAATATACAAAAATGATGACATAATTTACGATAACCGACCAGAATCAGTCGGGGCAGTCCTCACCCAGTTGGGGAATAGAAGCATTTTTCATGCACAGAGATGGACCTGGTGGACAACCATCTGTTGCCGAATACAGGGTGGCTGACACTCAGCATTAAGGTGCAAAAAAAAAAATCAAATCTCATTCTACAGCAGAAATCACAAAATGTCACTTTCTTTATGGGATGCAATTATTGAATCTCTCTCTCAGAGTCAGACTGGCCTAAACAGCAATCAGACAGTGCCCGAAGGGCTGCTCTGTCATGTCTGCGTGTGGCATTTCTTGGGATATTTGTGGGTCTGCTTTATGGTCTAGTGGGCCAGGTTTTACTGCTGATTTCACTGATATTACTACAAATATTGCCTGGGGCAAGCACAACTGCATACGGTCACCCACATACCTTGCAAAATACATATACAGGGGTCGATTCCGATTCGGGCCGGAAAAAGCAACGACCGACTCGGAGCCGGAAAAATTACCGACCGACACGTACCAGTGGCGCCCGACACGCCAAGTACGATGCAAGCCGCGATAAATCCGACCGACACGTCAGGAAACCAAGCCGACCGACCGAGCCGCTCGGAAAATAGCAATCCGGCCGGAAAAACACGCGAATCCAACCGACCGACACGCACCCGGAACAAATCCGACCGAATCGTACCCGCCAACTCCAACCCGCAAAGTACGATGCAAGGCGCGAAAAACCCGACCGAGTCGGACGGAGGACAAGCCGTACGACCGACACGCATACAAAACCGAGCCGAAGCAACACAATACACCGCGACCGACGCGTACGCAGCATACAAAACTGCACAAACACAGCGTGAACGAAACGGAGAACACCGTACGAGACCAATGCAGGGTCCGACTCGGTCACAAGAACGTTTCCAACATACACAAACAGCACAAAGGAAAAATCACCCAAAAAAGGCCAAACAAGCAATTAGCAAGCCAATAAATACTGGGGGGTGGGGACAGAGAACAAAGACACACCCACAACTCCACCTATATAAAGGACACAAATCACTACCATGAGCCTTTGCAAATGCCATTCCACTGCCAGCACCCAAGAGAAAGCAACCACACACCCACAGCTCACCCCTCACACAAGCCACACACCATCAGCACACCAACAAATACCTACCTCACATACACCCAGCAAAACACACACTCACACACCCTCACCTGCACACCAACACACACATCACTCACCATCACCACCCATCACCATGCCCCCAAGAAGAATCCCAAGTTCCTAGATTGTGAATTGGAAGTCCTGGTAGACGAAATCCTCAGGGTGGAGCCACAGCTGTTTGGCACTCTGGTCCAACAGACCCCCATGTCGCAGAAAACCAAGATGTGGGAGAGGATCATCAACAGGGTGAACGCCCAATCACCATGTCGGCGCACAAAGACGGACATCCAGAACAGGTGGTATGACGTGCGCAGGAGGGTACGGGACCTGCTGAAGATAGACTACATCAACAGCCAACATACCGGCAGTGGCCCTCCTGCCAAGCCAATATACCTCAGGCCCTGGGAGGAGAAGGTGCGGGCCATCCTTCCGCCAGTGAGCGTATATGGACTAGAGAACATCCCAGAGCCTGGTGAGTACACAACAAATGTACACAATAAACTGCCACAAAACACACACATCACTGTCAAGGGGAGAGTCAAACCATGCACACATAGCAATTACACAGCAACTAGAACAGAATCATCCCAAAATGTGTATGTCAGTCAGATAAACACAACACATGCCATCAAAAAAGTCACATCCAACTGTGCCAACACATGTACAAACACAACCACAACTACAGCTAGGCAGTGGCACAAATAGAACTAACACACACATCCACACATGTAGCCACCACAACAACACCAACACACAGTGAAGACCACTCAAAGGAAGGAATTCTGTGTATGCTGGCCAAGTCAGTGTAGCCAATAGCATCATGGGAGTCGCAGTCACACATATTGCCCCCCCACAACTGTCCCATCAACACCACCCTGAACCATGCTCACATCACAGGGAGTGGAGAAGGACTCACAAGATGGCTGACACTGGCTACTGCTGTGGGGAGCACAAGGCCCTGCTGCCAACTGTGCACCAACAAACAGCAGGACACCACTGACTGACATCCTGAGAGACAACTTACACTCCCTGCAATGCAAGCACGTTCCATGGTGGGCTATCTGGCTGGCTGGGTGGGAAGGGGGACTTGCAGCACTGACTATAGTCACCAGCACCTCCCCTCACACCCCCCCACACAAACTCCACAGTACCCACCTGGTAGAATGCAATGCCCTCCATCCTAACACAAGATCCCACAAAGCACCACCACCCTGGGTTATGTTGTGTGAAGCACAGGGACACTCTTGGGACTCTTAGCCAAACAACTGCCAGGACAACACTCCCAGCCATCCTGTCAGCACAGCCAGCCCACCCCACAGGGAAGCAGAGTCAAAAGGAAGGAAGCATGGGCATGCTGGGAAGGGGGTGGAGGCAATAGCATGATGGGAGTCGTAGTCACAGACATTGCTCAGCCTCACAACTGTCCCATCAACACCACCCTGAACCATGCTCACATCACAGGGAGTGGAGAAGGACTCACAAGATGGCTGACACTGGCTACTGCTGTGGGGAGCACAAGGCCCTGCTGGCAACTGTGCACCAACAAACAGCAGGACACCACTGACTGACATCCTGAGAGACAACTTACACTCCCTGCAATGCAAGCACGTTCCATGGTGGGATAACTGACTGGGTGGGTGGGTGGGTGGGAAGGAGGTCTGGCTGTCAACCAAACACAATCAATGCAGACCATGTTCACACCCCAGAGAATACATAGAAATGCCCAAATAATGCAGGACAATGTGCCACACCAATATCAACCCCTGACTGTGACGACTTAGGACAATACAATGTACAGGCCCGCACCCCGAGGCACAGTCACAACTGTCAGGTGTGTCAACCACTGATGCCTGCAGAAACATGACATACATTGTTTGTGTCTCCCAAAAACAGGTGATGATAGGGACACAGCAGCAGACGCTGAGGAGTCCCAGTCCCAGGCTCAAGAGGATGCCGAGCTCACTGGCGTCGTACAGCCTCTGTCCTCCTCGGACGATGAACAACCTGGCACATCCGGTGCAAGTCAACATGCTGCACCAGCAGGACCACCAGCTGCAGCACCAGCAGGTCCACCAGCTGCACCCCCTGCACCCACCCCTCCAACGACTGTCACCACGAATACCATCCCTGCCGACATGGACAGAATAAGGAACAACACCAGCGCAGTGACCCTGGACCAACCTGGGGCCATGGACACCACCACCACCACCACCCCCAAGGTGGACCAGGGTTATCTGTGCGTGCAACTGCACACACTGCACATGTCAGCAGGGGTGGTGGGAGGGGTGGGAGACAGAGGTCGCTGCTTGCAGACGTTGCTGGTGTGCATGAAGACCCACAACTGGTACGCATAGCTGATGCGTACCAGTCCAGCACCGGAGAGCTCAGCCAGGTAGTGGGGCTCCTCAGAGACATCAAACAGCAGCAGGCTGCCCATCATGCCCGCTTGGACTCCCACATGTCCCACGTGGAGTCACACATGTCACGTGTGGACTCCCACATGTCCCGCGTGGAGTCCAAGTGGGATGTACTACATGAGATGACGGCGGTGCACAGGGACATTTTACAATGCCTCCGCCAGATGAACAGCAACCAGTCCACACCTCCCTGTGTGCCAACAACATCTGGTACCGAACAAACTGCAACTGCCACAGGGAGGGAGGAGGACTCTGGCGGAGAGTCCCCTGCACCGCAGCAGCCTGCACTTGAGGGCCCCCCCAAGAAGAGGGGTCGTCCGAGGAGGGGAAAGTGAGAGGCTGATGGCCAAGCGCAACTCCCAGGAAGCCTGAACCTGTTCTGGATGTTCACCCTGTTGATGGCAACACTACTCCCACACATTGCATGGGGAGTACAAGTTGGAACAATGTGTCAGACAACTGTGGCCCCGATACTGGGGATCCTGTCTACCTGGACTTTCTATTCATCTAGGAACTTGGGATTGCAAGATTCATGTACAGCACAATCCATCCTATGCACTATTATCACAGATGTATCACAATAAACACACTAATACACCATACTTGCCTCTGTCGTGATTCCAACGTGGGTGCTGTTATGGGGATGATGAACTGCAAAATTACACTGTGTATGCGAACTGCAACAGCAAGGACAACACAGGCATGTGAGTACAGGCAACGTGACACATATGAGGGAGACACACCACCAGGGCTACACAACACATACACACCTAGGCCATCTGACTCATTGCCTACACTGATGTTGCCAGGGAAGACGGTGCAATGCACAGACACCACACCCATTCCCAGTTGTAGTCAAGTAGCCCACAGGTGCAGTAAGCAAATGGCAGTCAAATGTGTGACCACAGACAACGCACATCACTAAGTGAAGCACAGGTTTATTACACAGTAGCAACATGCCGTAACCACTACAGATGCAAGGTAACCCCACCTGGTAGCGGGCACACAGTCAACAACTGTAGACAGAAGGAAGTCCATGGGTGTGGCGCACATCACCTGTAGGGACACAACAGCTACCAGCCTGGATGTGCAATCACGTCGTCGGTGGACACAGTTGACCAAACGAATCTGAAAGTACCCTGTGAAGGACAGAAATGACACACAGTCAAAAGCAATGCAGTACAGGACAGAACAGCAAAACTCATGCACAATACATGTTACAAGATACCCACCCAGAACCAAGTTAGCATGTCAACACTGTTGGGGAGTACAGCCCACCTGTCACCACACATCGCAACACACATCCTGTCAAGTAGCCCATGGACACACTCCAACAGCACCAGAGCACCACCCACACATCATGCCAACTCACATCATTCACATGACACCTCAGGATACTCACATTCAGCTAAAGAAGTTGGTGATGAGCTGTGTGCGGACATCACCATCACCATCATCATCATCATCGTCACTGGCATCGTGGTCCAGGCCAGGATCCTCCACAGGTGGCGGATGTTGGTCATCGTCATCCTGGATGAGAGGCAACTCCTTCCGCACTGCCAGGTTGTGGAGCATGCAGCAGACGATGATAATCTTGCACACTTTCGCAGGGGCATATGGGAGGGACCCTCCGGTCTTGTCCAGGCAGCGGAAGCGGCTCTTCAGGAGACCAAAGGTCCGCTCAATCACTCTCCTGGTCCGACCATGTGCCTCATTGTAGCGCATCTGGGCAGGTGTCACAGGGTTCCTGAGGGGTGTCAGCAACCACGGCATGTTGGGGTATCCCGAGTCACCTACGGACAGACAAGTGCACATCAGCTGACTTGGAAAAGTGGGCGGAATACTACAGATCAGATCACACACAATGGCACAAAGTCAGTACACACCGACAAGCCAGGCACGCTGGTTCTGCATCTGTGCCATCAACCTGGGGATGCGACTACTCCTCATCACAAAGGCATCGTGTGCTGAACCAGGGAAACGGGCACACACGTGTGTGATGGTCATGTCTGCAAGACACACCACCAGTGCATTGACCGAGTGGTAGTGCTTGCGGTTCCTGTAGGCCTGCTCCTGGGCCTGTGGTGGTACCAAAGCCACATGTGTCCCATCAATGGAGCCAATGACATGCAGCATCCTCCCCAGGGCATAAAAGTCACTCTTCACGTCAGTGAGTCGTCGCAGTCTAGGGAAATAGATGTACCGGTTCAGGAAGAGCAACATTGCCGCCAAGAAATCGCGGAGCACACGGCTGAACATGGTCTGTGACATCCCACCAGCAGACGCCACAGTATGTTGGAAGGTACCGGTGGCAAAGAAGTGTAGGGCTGCCATCACCTTCACCTTGGGGGTCAGCGCTGTAGGATACGGCCGGCCAGGCTGCAAATGTGGGGACAACTGCACTGCAAAATCCTCAATCAGCTGCCTGGTGAAGCGGTACCGTCGGATGCTGTCCCGTTCCACCATCGTTGCCAGGTCTGGGAATGGCCGATGGACAGCAGGAGCCCTGCAGTGCAGAGGAGAAGTAAGCAAGATCGTCAGTCACCCCACATATGCGGCATTGAACACACTCAAGATCCCAACATACATCATCATGAGGCACAACTACATGAAGTGTGCAGTACCGGAACGACATGTATGGTACATACATGGCCAACATCTGTCAACACGGTCCTACAGGTGGCATCAATTTGTCCCAGGTTGGCCCATTGGATATCATGATGCTGTGTCACAGTCACCCCCCAGTGACATGTGAGGACAGATGTGCCCCAGGCACCACAGCTCAACGACAGGCACATTCCCAGGGACCCTGTAATGCCACATGGACACTGGCATCACCTGGAGTATCATGTGTACACCACAACAAAACAAACATGACCCCCACAGGTAGTGGCCACACTTGCCATGGCAGGAGAGCCATGGACGTCTGTGACACACACGCACAACATCAGAGTCCATGCACACACAACGTGGATGTGGAGACTGTCTCCCATTGTGCACATGAAATCAGAGACATTGTAAACACTACATGCACAAAGACTGTGGAGGGCCATCACTATTGTGCCACTGGGACACCCTGGCTCAAACATACCGTCCCACATGGGACTCACGGGGTATGTGACATGACATACACAAACACCACTGTGAAATGTGACCATGACACATGCACAGATATGAACAGTTGCACATCACAGTGGTCACGTACACGTAACACCCAGGATCCTGTCCCCATTAACACGTGCACAGCCTGGGGGTGGCTGCCCACAGGTGACACCCACAGGACAACATGTACACCAACATACACACAATAGGAAATGCAGCCTTACATGCCTTATGATAAGGTTTGGACAGGCTGTCGTGATGTAGGTGTGCCCCTCACTCCCTGGGAGCTATCTGTGGCTGGCACATGTCCATCTGAGACAGGCATGCTGACCTATGCCAGTCACATATACAGTGATGCGTTGAACAGCAATGGACCGATCGGTGCCTCCGGCCGGCCCATTGCATTCAATGTGTGCGGGTACGCGTTGTACCCCTGTGCGCGTTGAACAGCAATGGACCGATCGGTGCCTCCGGCCGGCCCATTGCATTCAATGTGTGCGGGTACGCGTTGTACCCCTGTGCGCGTTGAACAGCAATGGACCGATCGGTGCCTCCGGCCGGCCCATTGCTTTCAATGTGTGCGGGTACGCGTTGTACCCCTGTGCGCGTTGAACAGCAATGGACCGATCGGTGCCTCCGGCCGGCCCATTGCATTCAATGTGTGCGGGTACGCGTTGTACCCCTGTGCGCGTTGAACAGCAATGGACCGATCGGTGCCTCCGGCCGGCCCATTGCTTTCAATGTGTGCGGGTACGCGTTGTACCCCTGTGCGCGTTGTACCTCAATGGACCGATCGGTGCGCACCCATTGACAATGGGCTTGCCTGGCAACGGACGCGTTTTCGAATTTCGAACGAGTCGGTTGCTGGAAAATCAGTTGGTCACCCACAACAATGTTGCAAAATCATGTATGTCATGAAGTTGAAATTTTGAAGGATGCTGTGGGCGTGTTTTGGTGCTGCTATTCCATGGATTGGCCAGATTCAGAAGATGCAAACGACTTGGACCTATCACTTTGGACACAAGGGACAGTATCTGCCTCTCCAGCACATATATATTGCTGCCTGTTCCCCTGAGAGCCCACTTGCCTGCACTACATGCTCCAGGACGACATCTGCCACTGCACTGCTGCTGTCTCTGCCCCTCTGGACCCTGCAATGGCACGTACTGTGGAGAGAGCCCCAGCCTTCAGCCTTGAGGAGAACCAGGCCCTGCTGGACAGCCTACTTCCACAGTACAGCAAGCTGTATGGGACACCAGGGGAGCAGGTGAGTGTTCTGTGCACTGCCTTTCTGAATGTGCATTTTGTCTGACTAGCAAGGCTGAGAGTCAGCACACCACTGGCTAGCAGGCTCACTGAGTAGTTGTCACCCCCCATAGTGTGTAGTGACTTGCACTGGACAGGTATGGTGCAGTGACAGTGCTTCTGAACAGGGTTTTACTCCCCATGCAATGATACCATGTAGTGACTTCTGGAAAACTGTCCATGGGCAGCCGTGCACTGCCTGGGTACACCATGTGCCCCTGTGATTGCGACATGTATATGCAACTGTGTCATGCACGGATATGTTGCATGTGTAGTAATGGCCTTATCACTTTGTCATCCTGACAGGCTTCTGCCCATCGGAAGCATGAGATATGGAAGGACATCGTCCGGGCTGTCCGGTCCGTGGGGGTCTACAAGCGCTGGATCCGCAACTGCCAAAAGAGGTGGCAGGACCTTCGGGGCTGGACCCGGAGGATTGCACGGGTCCAGCTGAAGCTGTCGCCTCCTCGCAGGAGGGGCGGAACACGGACCCTGACCCCCCACATGCTCAGGATCCTGGCGGTGGTCTTTCCAGACCTGGATGGGCAGCTGAAGGCCAGAGAGCAGCAAGGAGGGGTGAGTCAAAGACTGCACTGTGTACTCTGTCTAACATGCTATGTGCCCTCCTCGGGCCAGGTTGAACTGCCACAGTACAGCAGTCATGTTGTCCAGGAGCCATGTCCCTCTATTGTGCACTGCCCACTCCTCATCTGATACCCAGGTGTGGCCCTTACATGCAGGGAATTCTGTCACTTAGGACTGTGTCCTTGCAGTTTGCTTGACTCAAGGTGGGAGACAGCATCTGTTTCCCTGACTCTGTGGTGGGCATCATGGGTGGGTCCATTGCTTACACAATGCCTGTATTCTGACATGTATTCAGCGTGTTACTTTGATCTGTGGTCCAATTGCTGAGCTGATCCACCACATGTGGCTGGGGTACCTGGCACACACCCATGCTGCGGGTGGGAACAATGTTTGGGCCCCAGGAGTATGTATATG